>JAVYIG010008589.1:0-87717 GCA_035222895.1 Strongylocentrotus droebachiensis
ATCGTATTCCACCCAGGCCTGCAGGGCAAAACCACTCCAGCAAGGCTAGAGTCAATGCTTAGGCGTATTGTCCTCTAGCGCTGTTACATGTACGTGCTGAGAGGCAGCAATAGCACACAATGAATGAACACATTGCACACAATTGCACACTAATGCACACAATGTATACAAAGTGGTTGATCAGCAAGTTTGACAGTAGACTCACGATTTGAATTTTCAAATTTTTCTTTCTAGTCTAGATCTATATGACTATAGACTAGATTCTAGATCTCTAAGTATAACTAAACATAGACCTAAGTTGAAAAAATTGTATGCTATTGTCATCAACTCCCGGCCCCCCCCCCCCACTCCGAGAACGGATGGACCCCATGCGTGTTACCAAGATGTCCTTTTTGTAACAAAAGAAAAAGGTCGACCCGTATTGACTTTACACACCAGACTTTTGCTGAAAGGGGGGGGGGGGGGAGGGTGCTGAAAAAGGCCTGTATAACAAAAGAAAAAGGTCGACCCGTATTGACTTTACCCGGCCCCCCCACTCAGGGTCGGAATGACCGCATGCGTGTTACCAAAATGTCAGGTAAAGGGGTACTTTTCGTGCAACAAAGTCCGGCCCGAGAATTGTAAAAAAAGGGGTGTATTTAACTTTTCACCCAGAGATTTCTTTAAAAAGGGCCGGGGGTGTTTTTTTCTTTTTTTCTCTCATCTCTTTGGACTCCTGAGAAATTATTCTGAATTTAGGGGGGTACATTGAGAATTTTTCCTGATTTAGGGGGGTCTCCAAGGCAGGAAAAGCCCATGAAAAGCCCGCGAAAGGGGGGTTCGAAAATGTTGGCAGTCCTCAGATAGGGGGTGCTTTCAAAAAGAGGGAACGAGCATATGCATACCCTAAATAACACTGAGTGGGGGGGGGGGGGGGCAGGGACTTTACACACCGGACTTTTGCTGAAAAGGGGGGGGGGGTCACTTGGAACACGCATATGCGTACCCTAAATAACACCGAGTGGGGGGGGGGGGGAGCCGGGCATCAACTATCACTAAAGTACCGATTTTGAGTGAAATCAGTTGAGTTTTGTACAGTGTAGTTTGAAATGCTGAAAATCAATATGAACAGTTTTTAATACACAGCCAGCGCCAGGATAGTAATGCAGCTTTGTGTGGGCAAAACCAGGGACATGGTTCGTGATGTCCACCAGCCTAGGTATGCTGCCGGGCGGGAGCGGCGGGCCCGGCGCACCTGGTAGGGCTATCATTTCCATTTGAATGTGCAAGTTAGATTTATTTAAAAAAGAATAAAAGACGGTGTTACTGTAGAACCTACCTTAATCAGACTGCTGGGCACATAATAGAGACCTATCTTGATGTCAGAATACTAATGTGGTCTAGTTGTTTCAGTCGGGCAACCGTGTTCGTGAACGAGAAGAAAGACAGCTGCACGATGCGATGGAGAGTTAGCTCGAGAGCGGGCTGCATGCCGTCGCGTCCCGGGCATGCATCGCAGGCGGTCACATCCGAGCTTCCAGCGTGGCCGTGGATGAGCCAGATTGAGAGCGAGGGCTAGTTTCTCGAAACTGTCATAAGTCTAAGTTCGTGGAGATTTGGTAGAAACACGTGTTAGATCTCTATCACACGTTTCAATACGATGTCTAAAAAGTTAGACTTAATGACGGTTTCGAGAAACCTCCCCAGGTGTTCGGTGTCGGGGATCAGATCCAGTGAATGCCTGGTACTGGGAGGCGCTCGCCCCCCCCCTTTTTTCTCCCGAAAAAAATGTGTTCACATACAATTCTGTTTAAGCATTTGGATAGGCCTTAGAATCTGCCAAAAGGCTAAGATTATCCGGGGACCGCATCCAGTTGAAGGCTTCATTCTTGCAATTTCGTATATTTCAAGCTTCCTCTCCCCCCCCCCCCCTGTAAAGTCTTTGATCTGCCCCTGGATGTATGGCCGGGGTAACCTGGCGCTACAGTCGTTTGTAGAAAAAATATTGCTGGACGCTGTCGCCTGGTTAATGAGTCTAACCACAAAAAGTAGGTCTTAAAATAGCGCTCAATGACTACTGGACGCAGCTCCAACACATGTTGGATGTGATACAAAAGCGGGTCAATACATATTGCATCATTTTTCCAAAACTGGTCAATGACTTCAATGTCGCAGCTTGTATCGGGTGCTCACAACATAGCCACTAACGAATTTCTGCATATAAAATTTAAAAGGTCCGACACTGAATTATGCAGTCGTGTTTGCAATCAATTAAATGATGCTCTATTCAACATTTTATGGTTGAATGTACAAGTGTGAATCGTGTTTGGAAATGTTTGGGATAAATTTGAGCTTAAAATTAAAGACATCTGTGATTCAGATGTTTTGCTTCAATGACCTTACCCCGTTGTTTTTGGTTTTTCTTATTTTCATTTTTTTTTCTTTCAAACTAAGTTCACAGCCCCCTTTGTGCATATGTCATAGGGCCTATGTGTTTATAACCTTGTTTGTAAATGTGTTCTTCATTGTTCCAATAAAAATATAAATATGTATAAAAAAAAGAAGAACAAAACAACAAACAAACATAAACATAGATGATCCAGCGTCTAGGGAGAGAATAATGGTGAGTGGCGAGTATTATTCCATCTCCATCATTTTATGATGAAAGAAAAAGTCCCAACATAATTATGCAGATGATGTTTTCCCTTCGTATTAATCATACCTGGGGCCGATTTCAATAAGGCCAAAAAAAAAAAAATCATTTGGTTGTCCTCGACCGCCCGCTCGTCATTTTCGGGCCGCTCGTATTTTTTTTATTTTTTTTAAATATTTTTTTATTTTTTATTCATTTTTTTTTTTTTTTTTAATTTAATTTTTTAGGGGAGCAATCTTAAATGCCAAACATACCATTTTATGCATTTGCAAGAATCAAAATGCGTCCCGTTGCCAGTTTTGTCTTTTCAGTACGCAATTAGGTATTTATGAAACTTGCCATTTTTATTTTTCTATGTCAAAATGCCGTTCATTCAAATCAGGTTCTGGGCATTCTTATACTCATTTTAAAGCCCATCTGTACTAGTTTACAGGAGGGATTAGACCACCCTGCAAGGTCACTGGACAGGTGGTTATCTCATCAAATCAGCTCTCAGTTAATATAAGATAAAGGGGATCATGGGGTACCAATGGTCACCGATTAGGCATTGTTTGCTACATAGAGGGCGCAAGTAGCTCTAAGTAGTACAATGGAGATTTAAAAGGTGCTGTATTTCAAAGCCAAAAATACTTTTTGTGTTGGTCTTGATATTCATTGTACATTAAACTAGTCTTTTACCATATTAAAGTGTTTTATAGACTTTGTTTGTTTAAATGCTTGACAATCCCAATGATTTTTTTTTTTTATGAAAAAAAACATATTAAAAAAAAAAAAAAAAAAAGACACACAAAAAATGAAGTTTAAAAAAAAAAAAGAAAAAAAAAAATCCGCCCGCCCGCCCCTACTCCAGAAAAGCAATCGAGGACAACCAAACAATTTTTTTTTTTGGCCTAAGGCTTTGGTCACAGCAGAGAGCGGCGACCGACCGATTTGCAGCCCGCTCGGACGCCGCTGGAATTTAGGGATCGCTCAGCAATTTCCGGGGAATCGAGCGGATAGTAAATCCCCGGCGGTGCCCAAGCGATGCCCCGGCGATAACCGGCGATGCCCGAGCGATGCCCTGACGATTTTCCGTCGGTGTCCGGTCGATTTTAGGTCAAAACTTGACGAAATTGTGGTCCCGGGCAGTGAATGAATGATGACCCAACGGATTCCTGGACGATCTCCCACCGGCCACCCCCCGATTTTCAAGAAACTTCATGGCGACCGAACGATACCCTAAATGACGGCAGTGCCCGGGCAGCCACTGCTCGGTGTCCGGGCGATATTGGCAAAAAAAAAAATGCCGCCCGGCCGCCGAGCAGGCTGATTTAGGGTGTTGTGACCGTAGCATAACCCATCGTATAAGGCTTGAACCCATCGTAAATCACCCCAACCCATCGCCCATGGACGATGAGTTGGGTTTGGATTTCACAAAGCTCCTATACGAATGGTTTACCCTTAGCAATCCCATCGCAAAATAGCGGATACCCAAATGGTGGTTGTAGAGCTGCGATGGGTTCGAAAAGGGCACTTTCTGTCCCAATATGTCAAATTATGGCGCGAAAACTTTCTTAAGTTACAGTCCGATGGTTAGCGATAATTGTTTTCATTATTATGGCTTTAATTTACCTTTCTCTAATACAATTGGCTCATTTTCTTCATTTTGTATAAAGAATATTCCTTTCAGAAAAGTACCCTTCTAATCCTTAATTTTATGTTATAAATATTTGAAATTGAGATCGGTTTTCTGTCTGATGATTAAAGGTAGGGGGGGGGGGGGGGGGGGGGGGGGGGCTCTTTCAATATAAAAAGTCAAAATGACTTGGCGTTGTGCCACCAACCATTTAACAAAGATTTGCATGGTTTGAAAATTCTTTTATGTCTCACCAATTTTTATTATTCTGAATACATTTCTGGCATACTACACTTCTTCTTCCATTCTTCCCACTTTAACTCTCTTACATTTTGAATTTAACACACTTTCTCTCTCTTAGTTTTTAAATTCAACATTTACACCACTTTTGCTGTATCATTTTTCTTGCACATACATGTATATTTATTTTACTATTGTTATCTCTCTCTCTCTCTCTCTCTCAATTTCTTTCCTTTTTTACATTTTGCTTATTTGAAACTTTACACCTCTTTATCTCTTTCTCAGCATATTTTTTTTTATGACACAGATACTATAATCAGTGATAATACATCTTCCAGATTTATGAGAATTGCAAAATAATGTTATTTTATTTAGATGATGCTGTTTGCTGGACAACAATAATTATTTACATGCTTATAACCACTTGCCAACTAGGTGGACAAAACAAAAAGGGGACGCCAACAACAGGCAAAAATGCTCATTTTTTACTTACTTTTTTCTTCAAATTTTCAGTTTAAAACTGCCCTTTTAGTACAGAAATTTCCAATGGGACTTTTTAAAGAAGTTTAAAAAGTCAATATAAAAAGGGCTTTTTTAGGTAAGAAAAGGGGCACTTTTAGGAATCTTTAAAAAAAAATAGGGCACTGTGCCCCCCGGCTCCGCAGCCCCTGGCTTATTAACAAATTTTCAGTTGAAGTAGGTTGGTACCATCATCCTAAACTTGATGGGCCCCAAGCATGTGACCTCCTGGATATGCCACTGAATAGATCAATAATAGTAATACAGATATTAACACGCTGGGCCATCGAGATGAGTTAACCACAAACATGAAAAGTATGGAATCACTACCAAACTTTTCAAACAAGGATGCTTTTTTTTTTGGGGGGGGGGGGGGTTAACCTCAACAAGTGGAAACGGGGCATTGATAGCTATGTATCAATACAAACAAAAGGAGCACCAGTTTTTTAGTCAAACAAGATTTGTTATTCTCAATCTGCATCCAAGAGTTAATCAATATGATGGATTGAGCTGTTTGTGGATTTTGGGAAAATCCATTGATCCATAGCTTGTAATGTGATGACAAAACGGTTCCTGATCTTGTCCACCGTCCTCAAGTCCTTAAGTATTGGAGCTTGCTGCTTGCTTCTCCATCTTTCTCTTTCTCCTTCCATTTTGGATTTCATGTTGCTGTGATTGAAAGAAAAACAAATTATTTTAATTGTTTTTACCTCAACTCTCCGGTTTTGAATTATGTCCAAATTAAAAAGAGTGGGGCTAGTAAAACTTGACCACTGGTCCCACTTTTACTGTCATGGGATGAAAGACTAGGTGTCCTCCCACAATTCCACTAAGGGATTCCCAGGAGCAATCTGTCGTTTTCGGGCAAGTACGCCATCAAATATTCACTATTTATACCTCCCGTTTTGAATTACGTCCAAATTTAAAAGAGTGGGGCTAGTAAAACTTGACCACCGGTCCCACTTTAACTGTCATGGGATGAAAGACTAGGTGTCCTCCCACAATTCCACTTAGGGATTCCCAGGAGCAATCTGTCGTTCTCGGGCAAGTACGACATCAAATATTCACTATTTATACCTCCCGTTTTGAATTACGTCCAAATTTAAAAGAGTGGGGCTAGTAAAACTTGACCACCGGTCCCACTTTAACTGTCATGGGATGAAAGACTAGGTGTCCTCCCACAATTCCACTAAGGGATTCCCAGGAGCAATCTGTCGTTCTCGGGCAAGTACGTCATCAAATATTCACTATTTATACCTCCCGTTTTGAATAACGTCCAAATTTAAAAGAGTGGGGCTAGTAAAACTTGACCACCGGTCCCACTTTTACTGTCATGGGATGAAAGACTAGGTGTCCTCCCACAATTCCACTAAGGGATTCCCAGGAGCAATCTGTCGTTCTCGGGCAAGTACGTCATCAAATATTCACTATTTATACCTCCCGTTTTGAATTACGTCCACATTTAAAAGAGTGGGGCTAGTAAAACTTGACCACTGGTCCCACTTTTACTGTCATGGGATGAAAGACTAGGTATCCTCCCACAATTCCACTAAGGGATTCCCAGGAGCAATCTGTCGTTCTCGGGCAAGTACGACATCAAATATTCACTATTTATACCTCCCGTTTTGAATTACGTCCAAATTTAAAAGAGTGGGGCTAGTAAAACTTGACCACCGGTCCCACTTTTACTGTCATGGGATGAAAGACTAGGTGTCCTCCCACAATTCCACTAAGGGATTCCCAGGAGCAATCTGTCGTTCTTGGGCAAGTACGTCATCAAATATTCACTATTTATACCTCCCGTTTTGAATTACGTCCAAATTTAAAAGAGTGGGGCTAGTAAAACTTGACCACCGGTCCCTCTTTAACTGTCATGGGATGAAAGACTAGGTGTCCTCCCACAATTCCACTAAGGGATTCCCAGGAGCAATCTGTCGTTCTCGGGCAAGTACGTCATCAAATATTCACTATTTATACCTCCCGTTTTGAATTACGTCCAAATTTAAAAGAGTGGGGCTAGTAAAACTTGACCACCGGTCCGTCCCACTTTAACTGTCATGGGATGAAAGACTAGGTGTCCTCCCACAATTCCACTAAGGGATTCCCAGGAGCAATCTGTCGTTCTCGGGCAAGTACGACATCAAATATTCACTATTTATACCTCCCGTTTTGAATTACGTCCAAATTTAAAAGAGTGGGGCTAGTAAAACTTGACCACCGGTCCCACTTTAACTGTCATGGGATGAAAGACTAGGTGTCCTCCCACAATTCCACTAAGGGATTCCCAGGAGCAATCTGTCGTTCTCGGGCAAGTACGTCATCAAATATTCACTATTTATACCTCCCGTTTTGAATAACGTCCAAATTTAAAAGAGTGGGGCTAGTAAAACTTGACCACCGGTCCCACTTTTACTGTCATGGGATGAAAGACTAGGTGTCCTCCCACAATTCCACTAAGGGATTCCCAGGAGCAATCTGTCGTTCTCGGGCAAGTACGTCTTCAAATATTCACTATTTATACCTCCCGTTTTGAATTACGTCCACATTTAAAAGAGTGGGGCTAGTAAAACTTGACCACTGGTCCCACTTTTACTGTCATGGGATGAAAGACTAGGTGTCCTCCCACAATTCCACTAAGGGATTCCCAGGAGCAATCTGTCGTTCTCGGGCAAGTACGACATCAAATATTCACTATTTATACCTCCCGTTTGAATTACGTCCAAATTTAAAAGAGTGGGGCTAGTAAAACTTGACCACCGGTCCCACTTTTACTGTCATGGGATGAAAGACTAGGTGTCCTCCCACAATTCCACTAAGGGATTCCCAGGAGTAATCTGTCGTTCTCGGGCAAGTACGTCATCAAATATTCACTATTTATACCTCCCGTTTTGAATTACGTCCAAATTTAAAAGAGTGGGGCTAGTAAAACTTGACCACCGCTCCCACTTTAACTGTCATGGGATGAAAGACTAGGTGTCCTCCCACAATTCCACTAAGGGATTCCCAGGAGCAATCTGTCGTTCTCGGGCAAGTACGTCATCAAATATTCACTATTTATACCTCCCGTTTTGAATTACGTCCAAATTTAAAAGAGTGGGGCTAGTAAAACTTGACCACCGGTCCCACTTTAACTGTCATGGGATGAAAGACTAGGTGTCCTCCCACAATTCCACTAAGGGATTCCCAGGAGCAATCTGTCGTTCTCGGGCAAGTACGACATCAAATATTCACTATTTATACCTCCCGTTTTGAATTACGTCCAAATTTAAAAGAGTGGGGCTAGTAAAACTTGACCACCGGTCCCACTTTAACTGTCATGGGATGAAAGACTAGGTGTCCTCCCACAATTCCACTAAGGGATTCCCAGGAGCAATCTGTCGTTCTCGGGCAAGTACGTCATCAAATATTCACTATTTATACCTCCCGTTTTGAATAACGTCCAAATTTAAAAGAGTGGGGCTAGTAAAACTTGACCACCGGTCCCACTTTTACTGTCATGGGATGAAAGACTAGGTGTCCTCCCACAATTCCACTAAGGGATTCCCAGGAGCAATCTGTCGTTCTCGGGCAAGTACGTCTTCAAATATTCACTATTTATACCTCCCGTTTTGAATTACGTCCACATTTAAAAGAGTGGGGCTAGTAAAACTTGACCACTGGTCCCACTTTTACTGTCATGGGATGAAAGACTAGGTGTCCTCCCACAATTCCACTAAGGGATTCCCAGGAGCAATCTGTCGTTCTCGGGCAAGTACGACATCAAATATTCACTATTTATACCTCCCGTTTGAATTACGTCCAAATTTAAAAGAGTGGGGCTAGTAAAACTTGACCACCGGTCCCACTTTTACTGTCATGGGATGAAAGACTAGGTGTCCTCCCACAATTCCACTAAGGGATTCCCAGGAGTAATCTGTCGTTCTCGGGCAAGTACGTCATCAAATATTCACTATTTATACCTCCCGTTTTGAATTACGTCCAAATTTAAAAGAGTGGGGCTAGTAAAACTTGACCACCGCTCCCACTTTAACTGTCATGGGATGAAAGACTAGGTGTCCTCCCACAATTCCACTAAGGGATTCCCAGGAGCAATCTGTCGTTCTCGGGCAAGTACGTCATCAAATATTCACTATTTATACCTCCCGTTTTGAATTACGTCCAAATTTAAAAGAGTGGGGCTAGTAAAACTTGACCACCGGTCCCACTTTAACTGTCATGGGATGAAAGACTAGGTGTCCTCCCACAATTCCACTAAGGGATTCCCAGGAGCAATCTGTCGTTCTCGGGCAAGTACGACATCAAATATTCACTATTTATACCTCCCGTTTTGAATTACGTCCAAATTTAAAAGAGTGGGGCTAGTAAAACTTGACCACCGGTCCCACTTTTACTGTCATGGGATGAAAGACTTGGTGTCCTCCCACAATTCCACTAAGGGATTCCCAGGAGCAATCTGTCGTTCTCGGGCAAGTACGTCATCAAATATTCACTATTTATACCTCCCGTTTTGAATTACGTCCAAATTTAAAAGAGTGGGGCTAGTAAAACTTGACCACCGGTCCCACTTTAACTGTCATGGGATAAAAGACTAGGTGTCCTCCCACAATTCCACTAAGGGATTCCCAGGAGCAATCTGTCGTTCTCGGGCAAGTACGTCATCAAATATTCACTATTTATACCTCCCGTTTTGAATTACGTCCAAATTTAAAAGAGTGGGGCTAGTAAAACTTGACCACCGGTCCCACTTTTACTGTCATGGGATGAAAGAGTGTCCTCCCACAATTCCACTAAGGGATTCCCAGGAGCAATCTGTCGTTCTCGGGCAAGTACGTCATCAAATATTCACTATTTATACCTCCCGTTTTGAATAACGTCCAAATTTAAAAGAGTGGGGCTAGTAAAACTTGACCACCGGTCCCACTTTTACTGTCATGGGATGAAAGACTAGGTGTCCTCCCACAATTCCACTAAGGGATTCCCAGGAGCAATCTGTCGTTCTCGGGCAAGTACGTCATCAAATATTCACTATTTATACCTCCCGTTTTGAATTACGTCCAAATTTAAAAGAGTGGGGCTAGTAAAACTTGACCACCGGTCCCACTTTTACTGTCATGGGATGAAAGACTAGGTGTCCTCCCACAATTCCACTAAGGGATTCCCAGGAGCAATCTGTCGTTCTCGGGCAAGTACGTCATCAAATATTCACTATTTATACCTCTCGTTTTGAATTACGTCCAAATTTAAAAGAGTGGGGCTAGTAAAACTTGACCACCGGTCCCACTTTTACTGTCATGGGATGAAAGACTAGGTGTCCTCCCACAATTCCACTAAGGGATTCCCAGGAGCAATCTGTCGTTCTCGGGCAAGTACGTCTTCAAATATTCACTATTTATACCTCCCGTTTTGAATTACGTCCACATTTAAAAGAGTGGGGCTAGTAAAACTTGACCACTGGTCCCACTTTTACTGTCATGGGATGAAAGACTAGGTGTCCTCCCACAATTCCACTAAGGGATTCCCAGGAGCAATCTGTCGTTCTCGGGCAAGTACGACATCAAATATTCACTATTTATACCTCCCGTTTGAATTACGTCCAAATTTAAAAGAGTGGGGCTAGTAAAACTTGACCACCGGTCCCACTTTTACTGTCATGGGATGAAAGACTAGGTGTCCTCCCACAATTCCACTAAGGGATTCCCAGGAGTAATCTGTCGTTCTCGGGCAAGTACGTCATCAAATATTCACTATTTATACCTCCCGTTTTGAATTACGTCCAAATTTAAAAGAGTGGGGCTAGTAAAACTTGACCACCGCTCCCACTTTAACTGTCATGGGATGAAAGACTAGGTGTCCTCCCACAATTCCACTAAGGGATTCCCAGGAGCAATCTGTCGTTCTCGGGCAAGTACGTCATCAAATATTCACTATTTATACCTCCCGTTTTGAATTACGTCCAAATTTAAAAGAGTGGGGCTAGTAAAACTTGACCACCGGTCCCACTTTAACTGTCATGGGATGAAAGACTAGGTGTCCTCCCACAATTCCACTAAGGGATTCCCAGGAGCAATCTGTCGTTCTCGGGCAAGTACGACATCAAATATTCACTATTTATACCTCCCGTTTTGAATTACGTCCAAATTTAAAAGAGTGGGGCTAGTAAAACTTGACCACCGGTCCCACTTTAACTGTCATGGGATGAAAGACTAGGTGTCCTCCCACAATTCCACTAAGGGATTCCCAGGAGCAATCTGTCGTTCTCGGGCAAGTACGTCATCAAATATTCACTATTTATACCTCCCGTTTTGAATAACGTCCAAATTTAAAAGAGTGGGGCTAGTAAAACTTGACCACCGGTCCCACTTTTACTGTCATGGGATGAAAGACTAGGTGTCCTCCCACAATTCCACTAAGGGATTCCCAGGAGCAATCTGTCGTTCTCGGGCAAGTACGTCTTCAAATATTCACTATTTATACCTCCCGTTTTGAATTACGTCCACATTTAAAAGAGTGGGGCTAGTAAAACTTGACCACTGGTCCCACTTTTACTGTCATGGGATGAAAGACTAGGTGTCCTCCCACAATTCCACTAAGGGATTCCCAGGAGCAATCTGTCGTTCTTGGGCAAGTACGACATCAAATATTCACTATTTATACCTCCCGTTTGAATTACGTCCAAATTTAAAAGAGTGGGGCTAGTAAAACTTGACCACCGGTCCCACTTTTACTGTCATGGGATGAAAGACTAGGTGTCCTCCCACAATTCCACTAAGGGATTCCCAGGAGTAATCTGTCGTTCTCGGGCAAGTACGTCATCAAATATTCACTATTTATACCTCCCGTTTTGAATTACGTCCAAATTTAAAAGAGTGGGGCTAGTAAAACTTGACCACCGCTCCCACTTTAACTGTCATGGGATGAAAGACTAGGTGTCCTCCCACAATTCCACTAAGGGATTCCCAGGAGCAATCTGTCGTTCTCGGGCAAGTACGTCATCAAATATTCACTATTTATACCTCCCGTTTTGAATTACGTCCAAATTTAAAAGAGTGGGGCTAGTAAAACTTGACCACCGGTCCCACTTTAACTGTCATGGGATGAAAGACTAGGTGTCCTCCCACAATTCCACTAAGGGATTCCCAGGAGCAATCTGTCGTTCTCGGGCAAGTACGACATCAAATATTCACTATTTATACCTCCCGTTTTGAATTACGTCCAAATTTAAAAGAGTGGGGCTAGTAAAACTTGACCACCGGTCCCACTTTTACTGTCATGGGATGAAAGACTTGGTGTCCTCCCACAATTCCACTAAGGGATTCCCAGGAGCAATCTGTCGTTCTCGGGCAAGTACGTCATCAAATATTCACTATTTATACCTCCCGTTTTGAATTACGTCCAAATTTAAAAGAGTGGGGCTAGTAAAACTTGACCACCGGTCCCACTTTAACTGTCATGGGATAAAAGACTAGGTGTCCTCCCACAATTCCACTAAGGGATTCCCAGGAGCAATCTGTCGTTCTCGGGCAAGTACGTCATCAAATATTCACTATTTATACCTCCCGTTTTGAATTACGTCCAAATTTAAAAGAGTGGGGCTAGTAAAACTTGACCACCGGTCCCACTTTTACTGTCATGGGATGAAAGAGTGTCCTCCCACAATTCCACTAAGGGATTCCCAGGAGCAATCTGTCGTTCTCGGGCAAGTACGTCATCAAATATTCACTATTTATACCTCCCGTTTTGAATAACGTCCAAATTTAAAAGAGTGGGGCTAGTAAAACTTGACCACCGGTCCCACTTTTACTGTCATGGGATGAAAGACTAGGTGTCCTCCCACAATTCCACTAAGGGATTCCCAGGAGCAATCTGTCGTTCTCGGGCAAGTACGTCATCAAATATTCACTATTTATACCTCCCGTTTTGAATTACGTCCAAATTTAAAAGAGTGGGGCTAGTAAAACTTGACCACCGGTCCCACTTTTACTGTCATGGGATGAAAGACTAGGTGTCCTCCCACAATTCCACTAAGGGATTCCCAGGAGCAATCTGTCGTTCTCGGGCAAGTACGACATCAAATATTCACTATTTATACCTCCCGTTTTGAATTACGTCCAAATTTAAAAGAGTGGGGCTAGTAAAACTTGACCACCGGTCCCACTTTAACTGTCATGGGATGAAAGACTAGGTGTCCTCCCACAATTCCACTAAGGGATTCCCAGGAGCAATCTGTCGTTCTCGGGCAAGTACGTCATCAAATATTCACTATTTATACCTCCCGTTTTGAATAACGTCCAAATTTAAAAGAGTGGGGCTAGTAAAACTTGACCACCGGTCCCACTTTTACTGTCATGGGATGAAAGACTAGGTGTCCTCCCACAATTCCACTAAGGGATTCCCAGGAGCAATCTGTCGTTCTCGGGCAAGTACGTCTTCAAATATTCACTATTTATACCTCCCGTTTTGAATTACGTCCACATTTAAAAGAGTGGGGCTAGTAAAACTTGACCACTGGTCCCACTTTTACTGTCATGGGATGAAAGACTAGGTGTCCTCCCACAATTCCACTAAGGGATTCCCAGGAGCAATCTGTCGTTCTTGGGCAAGTACGACATCAAATATTCACTATTTATACCTCCCGTTTGAATTACGTCCAAATTTAAAAGAGTGGGGCTAGTAAAACTTGACCACCGGTCCCACTTTTACTGTCATGGGATGAAAGACTAGGTGTCCTCCCACAATTCCACTAAGGGATTCCCAGGAGTAATCTGTCGTTCTCGGGCAAGTACGTCATCAAATATTCACTATTTATACCTCCCGTTTTGAATTACGTCCAAATTTAAAAGAGTGGGGCTAGTAAAACTTGACCACCGCTCCCACTTTAACTGTCATGGGATGAAAGACTAGGTGTCCTCCCACAATTCCACTAAGGGATTCCCAGGAGCAATCTGTCGTTCTCGGGCAAGTACGTCATCAAATATTCACTATTTATACCTCCCGTTTTGAATTACGTCCAAATTTAAAAGAGTGGGGCTAGTAAAACTTGACCACCGGTCCCACTTTAACTGTCATGGGATGAAAGACTAGGTGTCCTCCCACAATTCCACTAAGGGATTCCCAGGAGCAATCTGTCGTTCTCGGGCAAGTACGACATCAAATATTCACTATTTATACCTCCCGTTTTGAATTACGTCCAAATTTAAAAGAGTGGGGCTAGTAAAACTTGACCACCGGTCCCACTTTTACTGTCATGGGATGAAAGACTTGGTGTCCTCCCACAATTCCACTAAGGGATTCCCAGGAGCAATCTGTCGTTCTCGGGCAAGTACGTCATCAAATATTCACTATTTATACCTCCCGTTTTGAATTACGTCCAAATTTAAAAGAGTGGGGCTAGTAAAACTTGACCACCGGTCCCACTTTAACTGTCATGGGATAAAAGACTAGGTGTCCTCCCACAATTCCACTAAGGGATTCCCAGGAGCAATCTGTCGTTCTCGGGCAAGTACGTCATCAAATATTCACTATTTATACCTCCCGTTTTGAATTACGTCCAAATTTAAAAGAGTGGGGCTAGTAAAACTTGACCACCGGTCCCACTTTTACTGTCATGGGATGAAAGAGTGTCCTCCCACAATTCCACTAAGGGATTCCCAGGAGCAATCTGTCGTTCTCGGGCAAGTACGTCATCAAATATTCACTATTTATACCTCCCGTTTTGAATAACGTCCAAATTTAAAAGAGTGGGGCTAGTAAAACTTGACCACCGGTCCCACTTTTACTGTCATGGGATGAAAGACTAGGTGTCCTCCCACAATTCCACTAAGGGATTCCCAGGAGCAATCTGTCGTTCTCGGGCAAGTACGTCATCAAATATTCACTATTTATACCTCCCGTTTTGAATTACGTCCAAATTTAAAAGAGTGGGGCTAGTAAAACTTGACCACCGGTCCCACTTTTACTGTCATGGGATGAAAGACTAGGTGTCCTCCCACAATTCCACTAAGGGATTCCCAGGAGCAATCTGTCGTTCTCGGGCAAGTACGTCATCAAATATTCACTATTTATACCTCTCGTTTTGAATTACGTCCAAATTTAAAAGAGTGGGGCTAGTAAAACTTGACCACCGGTCCCACTTTTACTGTCATGGGATGAAAGACTAGGTGTCCTCCCACAATTCCACAAAGGGATTCCCAGGAGCAATCTGTCGTTCTCGGGCAAGTACGTCATCAAATATTCACTATTTATACCTCCCGTTTTGAATTACGTCCAAATTTAAAAGAGTGGGGCTAGTAAAACTTGACCACCGGTCCCACTTTAACTGTCATGGGATGAAAGACTAGGTGTTCTCCCACAATTCCACTAAGGGATTCCCAGGAGCAATCTGTCGTTCTCGGGCAAGTACGACATCAAATATTCACTATTTATACCTCCCGTTTTGAATTACGTCCAAATTTAAAAGAGTGGGGCTAGTAAAACTTGACCACCGGTCCCACTTTAACTGTCATGGGATGAAAGACTAGGTGTCCTCCCACAATTCCACTAAGGGATTCCCAGGAGCAATCTGTCGTTCTCGGGCAAGTACGTCATCAAATATTCACTATTTATACCTCCCGTTTTGAATTACGTCCAAATTTAAAAGAGTGGGGCTAGTAAAACTTGACCACTGGTCCCACTTTTACTGTCATGGGATGAAAGACTAGGTGTCCTCCCACAATTCCACTAAGGGATTCCCAGGAGCAATCTGTCGTTCTCGGGCAAGTACGTCATCAAATATTCACTATTTATACCTCCCGTTTTGAATTACGTCCAAATTTAAAAGAGTGGGGCTACTTGACCACCGGTCCCACTTTTACTGTCATGGGATGAAAGACTAGGTGTCCTCCCACAATTCCACTAAGGGATTCCCAGGAGCAATCTGTCGTTCTCGGGCAAGTACGCCATCAAATATTCACTATTTATACCTCCCGTTTTTAATTATGTCCAAATTTAAAAGAGTGGGGCTAGTAAAACTTGACCACTGGTCCCAGTTTTACTGTCATGGGATGAATGACTAGGTGTCCTCCCACTATTCCACCAAGGGATCCCAGGAACAATTTGTCGTTTTTGGGCAAGTATGCCATCAAAATAATATTCACTATTTATAACTTTAAATAAGTTTTGAATTATGTCCAAATTTAGAAGAGCCCCCCCCCCCCCCCACCCCCCACCCCCCCCCCCCCCACCCCCCCCCCCCAAACCCCGGACAAAATGTCGCCGTAGCAATTATCGTGACACCCCTGAAAATCCTTGGCCGATTCGCGAAGCCGTGGAAGCAGACGAGTCCAATTTCTACAGCCCCGCGTAATACTGTATCCGATATAGCTAATCCTGCTAATGTTGGCTAGATTATTGGGCTGGCTTGTTGTGGGCTCGCGTATTGTTGGCCAACTTGACACAGGCAGGAAACTGCCATAGACGTTCTAGTACAAACACAAGCTTGTGCATGCAGACGAACGCGTGGTTTCCAAAACCAATATAGATTCTAGACCTAGTTGAGTTTAGTGGTGGTTATTTTACCTGACTGTGCTTGTTAGTAAGCAAACAGAGGACCGACGGCTTTAGGTACAGACAATTACCATCTGGTATGTATCATTGTGTATGGGGATTGTTGCATACGATGTGGGGTATTGTGACGTCAGAAGCGAAGTTTTGGTTATTTTGGGTTTTAGCCATAGAGGGCAGTAGCGAATTTGTTAGGGAAACTAAAACACGTTGTTGCAGTTAGTTATCGGCACTGAAAGTGCACCATTTTTTGGTATTTTGACACAAGCCCAATGTTGTGAGTATTTATTTACCTCTGTTTATTGAAATATGATGACTATTGTTGTGTTTGATGCTATTGGTGATAAAAATGAAGAAATGCAAATAGTGTAAAATTAAGTAAGAAAATTGTTACTCACGTACGTAAATTCACGTTGTGTGTGATGGGCATACGGTTGTGTATAAAGTTATTAGGTTAGAATGAAGTTCGGTAAACGTAAACAAGACAGATATGAATATGACAAAAACGTTGTATTATTATTAGTTTCAGTGGATTATGTTAGAAATGTATGTACAGTATAAGCTGTCCAATATTCAGTTGGTTTTGGATTAGTATGAAAGACAAAATGTTCTATAAAGAGTATTTGACAGAAAGTAGGTCAGGTATGCCAGGGGTCATTATAGATTGGTAGTCTTTCGTGCAGCCTGTTATTAAGATTTAGGTTACCGCTAAATGATATGTTGGGCCTATTATGCTTTGATAATTAATAGTGAGTCAATAGGTTGTATCAAAGGAGCTATGAATTCATCTTAGCAGAAATATGCAAAGATATTTCCTAACTCATTTATTATGCCATTTATTTACAGTTATTTACAAACCTGTTTATTATTTGACTGGATAAGATAAACAAATGTTGGATAGATTATTTGATTGTCACATCAGCTATGCTAAGTAGCATATTGGATGCATTATTCTAGTAATGCTTATGATTGTGTTTTTTATCTTTTATTAAAGGTTGAACCTTGCACCTGCCAGTTTGGAGTCTTGGTATCACAAAAGGGTGTCGCTGTGTTATTCATTCGTCAATGGTGTCTTCTAGTTAAGTGAATTAATCGTCAATCGTCAATCGTCAATCACATCAGTTCAACAACAGCTTGGTAGTGAGAGCTACAAGTCAAGAACGTCAAGATGAATACCATCAGTGAAGATGGTAATAATGAGACTGTGAAGTCCAGTGACGAGCTGGTTGGCCTTGGTGGTGCTGTTAACGTTGATGACATCACACCGCATGATTCAGTGAGCCAATGTGGGGGAAGCACTACTATCTCCACGTCATCCAAGTCCTCAAGGCTAAAGGCTATGGCGAGAAGGGCTGCTCTTGAGGCAGAAGCTGAAGCCTTAAGAGAGCAACAGGAGCTCGAGATGGAAGAGTTCCGCTTGAAGCAACGCAAAGCCCAGCTGTTGCTGAAAACCCAGTTAAAGGTTGCTCAAGCTGAAGAGAGGGTGTATCAGCAAGATAATGCTCCATATGCACAGTCTGTTGCAGGAACAGGTGGACCTACTCCCGCAAGGTCATCCGTTGTGCCTTCAATCACAAGTAACTACAAACCTGTCATGATGAAGCCAGATGAGGACGAAACTGTACCTTCTCCTCACACACAGACGGAAATGCTGCTGCTGCAATTATTGGAGCAAGGACAACGACAACAGCGGGGGCTGTTAGAGTCTGTATCCCTTCCTCATGCCACTCTGTCTACCTATCAAGGTGATCCGCTGAAGTACCATGAGTTTTGGAGGTCCTTTGAGAACAGTGTTGACCAAACTTCAGTAGACGACGCTGTCAAGCTGACACGCCTCCTGCACTATTGTGCTGGCGACGTTAAGAAGTTGCTTCAACCCTGTATGATTATGAAGCCTACAGAGGGCTATCACAAGGCAAAGATTCTGCTCAAAGAGAAGTATGGCAATCCAGTAATGATTGCTCATGCCTGGCTTAGGAAGGTTACTGAAGGAAAGAGCATTGCTGCACAAGACAAACATGGACTAGCTGAAATGGCGGATGAAATCCAGATTTGTGTGCAGACGCTAGAAGCAGTAGGTCAGGCATCTGAGCTGACTTCTCAACATGTTCTGCTGAAGATAGTAGAGAGGCTACCATACCATCTGAGGACAGGATGGTTAAAAGTTGTTGGAAGAGCTAGAAAAGAGGGTCGACTTCCAGCTATTACGGATTTGGTTGCATTCTTGAAACAGATTGCAGATGAAGAGAATGACCCTGTCTTCGGTAGGCTGACAATTAGAGAACAAGGTAGTAAGATGTCAGCATTTAAGAAGTCTGGGAAGAGAGGGGTCTTTACTACTAGTACAGATGCTGAAGGCAGCAAGACACGGAGCTGCGTTCAGTGCGGTGGAGAGCACTCCTTATTCGGCTGCAGTGAGTTTAAGCAACTCAAGATTGAGGACAGGCTTAAACTGGCCCAGAAGGAAAGATTGTGCTACAATTGTTTGAAGAAAGGTCACATGACCAGGGACTGCAACTTAAATAGGACATGCTCAGTAAGTGGGTGTAACAGGAAACACACCAAGTTTCTACACCTTATCAAACAGCCTTCACAGACTGATAGCACGGAGTCTCGGAGGGATATCGGAGAGTCATCAAGTGATGCCAGGAATTCACCAACGTCATCTGAAATGGAGGCAACTACTCATCACTCGTCATCCTCTCATGTTGCTGAAGAAAGTTGTAGTGTCATAGGGGCCGGTAGTAAAGTAGTGCTACCTATTGTTCCCGTTCGAGTACGAGCTAGAGGGAAAGAGGAGTATTTTGACACTTATGCCTTGTTGGACACAGGTTCAACATCAACATTCTGCACTTTGGAGTTGACACGTAAGATCGGGGCTGAAGGCACAGAGCAGAGCCTTTCCATGTCGACTCTAGACAAGTCAAGGATTGTCACAACATGTGAAGCAGTCAACCTGGAAGTTGAAAGTCTGTCAACTCAATATAGAGTCAGTCTCCATCATGTATTAGCCAAAGAGAAGATCAATGTTAGCAGTGCACTTGCTGCTGATAGAAGTGACATTCGCCAGTTTGCCCACCTTGCAGATCTGAATCTACCGGTTGCTAGACCTCAAGACGTCATGCTACTAATTGGACAAGATGTGCCAGAAGTATTGGTACCAAAGGACGTTAGGTATGGTGAACCCGGGCAACCTTATGCTGTGAGGACGGCATTAGGATGGACCGTGAATGGACCAGTTGGGAACCGGCACAGAGACCACGACATATCGTCAAGCTATATTTCCAGTGATGCTAATTTGGAGCTTCAAGTGGAAAGGTTCTGGTCACTTGAATCAGAGTCGCTAGCAGAACAATCTAAGTGTATGTCTGTCAATGACAAGAGAGCTCTGAGAGTTTGGGAGGATAGTATCCAGAAGAAGGGTGATCACTACCAGTTGTCTATACCCTTCAAAGAGAGACCCCAAGAACTGGCTGACAACATATATGTAGCAGAAAAAAGGCTACAGAGTCTTGGTAGGAGATTGAGGCGAGATGAGGATCTACACAGACGTTATACCAAGGCTATGTCAGGATTGGTGGAGGATGGATATGCAGAGAGAGTAGAAGAAAGAAATGCAGGTTCAGGCAAACCTGTTTGGTATCTTCCTCACCATCCTGTTGAGAACCCTAACAAGCCGGGCAAGACAAGAATTGTGTTTGACTGTGCATCTACATACCAGGGAAGATCGCTCAATGATGCAGTTTTGCAAGGCCCTGACTTAACAAACACACTTCTGGGTGTTCTCTTGAGGTTTCGACAGGAGCCGATTGCCATTATGGGGGACATCCAAGCGATGTTCCATCAAGTACAAGTCCCGCCTGATGAAAGAGATATGCTGCGGTTTCTCTGGTGGCCAGAAGGAGATATTGAGAGACAGCCAATGGTCTACAGGATGTGTGTACACCTCTTTGGAGGGACCTGGTGTCCCAGTGTTTGCAGCTTTGTACTGAGGCATACCGCTGAAGACCAAGCCGAAGAATTCTCCCCAGACGCAGTAAACGTGGTAAAACGCAACTTTTACGTTGACGACTGCCTGGTATCAGTGAAGGAAGAAGATAGAGCAGTTCAACTCGTAGATGAGCTGAAGAGAATGCTGAAAGGAGGAGGTTTCAACCTCACAAAGTGGCTAAGCAATAGCCCAAAGGTAATGGAGTCTGTGCCTGCTCATGACAGGGCAAAGGAAGTGGAAGGACTCGACTTAAGTTATGATACCTTACCGATTGAGAGGGCCCTGGGTGTCAAATGGAACATTGAACTAGATACCATGACGTATGGAATCACCCCGAAACACAAGCCCTGTACCCGTCGTGGAGTGCTGAGTGAGGTTTCCTCGGTATATGATCCGTACGGATTTGCAAGCCCATATGTGTTGAATGCCAAGATCATTTTGCAAGAGCTCACGGCTATGAAATTGGATTGGGATGAGCCATTGCCAGAGAAGCAGCGTAAGAGCTGGCTGAACTGGAAGAGAGATCTGCTGCTTTTGGAGGATTTCAACATCAGCAGGTGCCTAAAGCCTCATGATTTCGGTGAAGTGACGGAGTACCAACTGCACCACTTTTCTGATGCTTCAGAGAGGGCATATGGTGTGGCCTCTTATCTCCGAGTGACTAACCGGGAGGGTAAGGTCTATTGCAGTCTAGTAATGGCCAGGACTCGGCTCACACCGCTGAAGAGAGTTACGATACCTAGACTGGAGTTGATGGCAGCGACGCTAGCTGTGAGACTCGATGGTATGCTGAGACGTGAGCTAGACTTCACCCTGAGTGACTCTGTGTTCTGGAGTGACAGCACTATAGTGCTCCAGTATATCAAGAATGTGGAAAGACGATTCCACACATTCGTCGGAAACAGGATTGTAGTAATCCATGAAGGATCTGACCCAAAGCAGTGGCACTACGTCAACACTCGGCAGAATCCGGCTGACGATGTCTCAAGAGGGATGACAGCTGAGGCGTTAACAACCAGCGAGAGATGGGTGAGTGGACCCAGCTTCTTATGGTGTGAGAAGGAGTCAAGGCCTGCAAGTCAAGTCTTAAATGATGTCAGTCTAGATGGCGACCCTGAAGTTAAGAGCAAGGACAAGGCTGGGGTTTATATGACAACTCTCTCAGAAGAAACAGCCTTAATGAACAAACTTCTTGAACACTACTCCTCGTGGCACAGGTTGAAGAAAGCAGTTTGCTGGCTACGGAGGTACTTGAAATGGCTGAGATGTAAATGTACACAGGGTCCTGAAGGCATTTCAGCTGAACTTTTGCATGGAAGCTTGGTGGTGGAAGAGATGAAGGACGCAGAGGAGAAAATTCTGCAATATGTACAAGCAGTCAGCTTCCCTCATGAGATGTCAACCTTGCAGGCTGAGCAGAATGACAGTGCACACCAAGTACAGAGCTGTAAATTGGTCAAGAAGACAAGTCCAATCTACAAGCTAGACCCAAGGATGATAAATGGCCTACTGAGGGTAGGAGGAAGGCTTGGCAAGGCAATGTTGCAAGAGGAGGCGAAGCACCCAATTATACTTCGCAATGATAGTCATGTCGCCAAGCTTATCCTGAGTGAAATCCATGAGGCATCGGGGCATAGTGGCAGAAATCATATGTTGTCTTGCCTCAACCAGAAATATTGGATTCCTGCTGCTGGCTCTGTGATCAGAAGGATACTGACTAGATGTGTTGTGTGCAGAAGGCAGCGAGGGAAGGTTCTTGAGCAAAAGATGGCGGACTTGCCAGTTGACCGGCTTACTCCAGATGAGCCCCCCTTTTCAAGAGTTGGAGTTGATTACTTTGGACCGTTTGAAGTGAAAAGGGGTCGGAGTGTCGTAAAGAGATATGGGGTGCTATTCACATGTCTTACTGTGAGAGCAGTGCACCTTGAGATGGCAGATTCCCTTGACACAAGCTCTTGCATTAATGCTATCAGACGCTTCATTGCACGCAGGGGAAATGTGAGAGAAATTAGATCTGATAACGGCACTAATTTGGTTGGAGCAGAGAGAGAACTGAGGACCGAAATACAAAGTTGGAACCAGGCTCAGATACATGATACATTGTTGCAGAAGAATATCAAATGGACATTCAATCCACCCGCAGCTAGTCATCATGGAGGGGTGTGGGAACGCCAGATCCGAACTGTGAGGAAGCTGCTGTGTTCCTTGGTTAAGCAGCAAACCCTGAATGATGATTCATTGCATACGCTCTTCTGTGAGATTGAAAGCATCATGAACAGCCGGCCAATCACTGAGGTGTCCAGTGATGTAAATGATGTGGAAGCCTTAACTCCGAATCATCTGCTTCTACTCAATGCAAAATCACCACTGCCTCCCACAACTACCAGTGAAGCAGACAACTATGCCAGGAGGAGATGGCGCCAGGTGCAGCTTTTAGCGGATACCTTTTGGTCGAGATGGGTGAAGGAGTACTTACCACGGTTGCAAGAGCGGCAGAAATGGGCTACTTCACGACGCAATATTCAGGTCGGCGATCTAGTTTTGGTAGTTGATGAGCACGCACCACGTAACTGCTGGCAGATAGGAAGAGTGCTTCGAACTATGCCAGACCGAGAAGGCAACGTTCGGCAATGCGAAGTGAAGACGCAAACCAGCACACTTCGGAGACCTATCGCGAAGCTCTGTTTGCTCCTGGAAGTGGATTCCTGAGATTTTATGTGTTAAATCGCGTTAAGGTGATATCATAATAATGGATCATGGTTCATTGGATGGCACATGGATCCGCAAAATTTGTGGTGTAATTTAAAATAAGTGTTAGAGGTGCGAGCCAAGCAACGCCTCCCCTTTTGTGATATATATTAGTGGATCGCTGTTTATTGGATGGATTCAGTCACTCGCCGTAAGTTTCTCAAGTTTAGTAATTTAGCGGTCTTCGTTATCGCGTTCTTCGTTATCGCGGTCTTCGTTATCGCGGTCTTACATCGCAAAGGATTTCTTCTGACACAAAAGGGAGAACTGACCATACCCAGATTGAACGCTTTCGCAAAGAAACATTAACATTCAGATTGATAAACACTATAAGAGTGAAATTTTATACATCGAACAACGACAATCAGAAAAAGGATTGTTGGAGATATATCCCATGGAAGGACTGATAGTTGAATATTTAAATATTAATCCATGCATGAAATATGTTTTATAATATGTATACATAAGATATTGGTAGAAATACATGCAACTCCTGTTGTTTCCTTTTTTGTGCAGTGAGGCCAATATGAGATTTCGGGGTTATAAAAAGGGAAAAAAAAAAACAAACAAACAAAGGGTTGCAGTTATTTCACATGTGCAGAAATTTCTATGTTATGATGCAGGTTGTATCTGCTCGACAACATAATCCATATGGTGACATATAGAGACTGAAAAGGAATTTTTCATCAAGAGTAGTTAAATCCTAATAATGTTTCCAAAGCTACTGTTTGTATTAGGAGTAAAAGGAAAGGAAAATTTGTCTGAAATTTCAAAGATATGTATATATGTTAATATAAACTTGATACAGTGTGGAGAAAATGATTAAGTACGGCCTGTGGTTAGTTTAAGTGCCAGTGAAGATTTAGAAAATGTTATTATCAGTTACATACACGATGGAAGTTATTTGCATAAGAAATACCTTTACCGTAGATGAAAGGGTTTGATTTATATGTGTATAAATAGTGGAGTACGTTTTAATTTTTACATTTATGTGCTTTTCATAGTATGTTAACAGATTTAAATGGGATGTTTGTGTTATGAACCAAAATACAATTTCTATGAAAGGGTTGTAGGATAGGATAAGTTATGTAAATGTTCATTGAATATTCACATTTAAGGGGCCGGAATGTTGCATACGATGTGGGGTATTGTGACGTCAGAAGCGAAGTTTTGGTTATTTTGGGTTTTAGCCATAGAGGGCAGTAGCGAATTTGTTAGGGAAACTAAAACACGTTGTTGCAGTTAGTTATCGGCACTGAAAGTGCACCATTTTTTGGTATTTTGACACAAGCCCAATGTTGTGAGTATTTATTTACCTCTGTTTATTGAAATATGATGACTATTGTTGTGTTTGATGCTATTGGTGATAAAAATGAAGAAATGCAAATAGTGTAAAATTAAGTAAGAAAATTGTTACTCACGTACGTAAATTCACGTTGTGTGTGATGGGCATACGGTTGTGTATAAAGTCATTAGGTTAGAATGAAGTTCGGTAAACGTAAACAAGACAGATATGAATATGACAAAAACGTTGTATTATTATTAGTTTCAGTGGATTATGTTAGAAATGTATGTACAGTATAAGCTGTCCAATATTCAGTTGGTTTTGGATTAGTATGAAAGACAAAATGTTCTATAAAGAGTATTTGACAGAAAGTAGGTCAGGTATGCCAGGGGTCATTATAGATTGGTAGTCTTTCGTGCAGCCTGTTATTAAGATTTAGGTTACCGCTAAATGATATGTTGGGCCTATTATGCTTTGATAATTAATAGTGAGTCAATAGGTTGTATCAAAGGAGCTATGAATTCATCTTAGCAGAAATATGCAAAGATATTTCCTAACTCATTTATTATGCCATTTATTTACAGTTATTTACAAACCTGTTTATTATTTGACTGGATAAGATAAACAAATGTTGGATAGATTATTTGATTGTCACATCAGCTATGCTAAGTAGCATATTGGATGCATTATTCTAGTAATGCTTATGATTGTGTTTTTTATCTTTTATTAAAGGTTGAACCTTGCACCTGCCAGTTTGGAGTCTTGGTATCACAAAAGGGTGTCGCTGTGTTATTCATTCGTCAATGGTGTCTTCTAGTTAAGTGAATTAATCGTCAATCGTCAATCGTCAATCACAGGGATATCGATCTATAATATAACCAGTAGATCTATAGTGTAGATCCTACGCAGGATTTTTTTAAGGGGGGAGGGGGGGCGGTTTTAAAATTAGAAAGTCGCGCCAAAGATTTCGCAACGACTCAGCCAGGGGGGGGGGGGTAAGAGCACATTTTTTTGTTTTTTTGTTGTTCATTTTCTGAGGAAAAATTTTGCAACGACTCAGCCAGCCGGCGAATAAGCGGGAGAGTGGGGTTAGGTCACTTTCTTTGTCACACTCTAGCATTAATTTTTTATTTTGTTTGTTTGTTGTTGTATTTTTAATGAAAAAAAATGAGGGGGGGGGGGGGTTTCCTCTGAAACACACACATAACCCAAATTTGAGGGGGGTTAAACCCCCAAAACAACTCCCCCCCCCCCCCCCCCCCACTGCGTTCGTGCCTGAATATAAGTAACATTTGTCAACCTTCTATTATTTTAGGGAGGCCAGAGGCCAATAGCAGGGCTGTCAACCCTCCCACATTTGAAGGGAGTCTCACGCCACCACGCTCATTCTCCCGCCGCCCCAAAAGCTCGTAGCGGGAGACTTCCGCCACCATGCCTTACTCTCGCTATCTCACGCCAAAGATGTAGGCCTAGAATCTCCCGGTTTATGAAAAAACCTCCCGCCAAACTGTACCGTATACTATTGTATGCGAAAATAATATGCCACCTGACAATTAGGCACAGTCATGCGTACGTATATATGCAGCCCTGCAGGGGAAAAAAAAAGTCTAGAATCTCCCGGTTTATGAAAAAACCTCCCGCTAAACCGTACCATATACTATCGTATGCAAAAATAATATGCCACCTGACAGTACAGTTGGACACAGTCATGCGTACGTATATATGCAGCCCCCCCCCCCCCTACTGAAAGAAATATCGGCCGGCATAATTTGTCAATTCCCTGGATACACACAAAAAAGAATACGGTATGTGCTCTCCCCCACCCCCTGCTCATTCACCGGCTGGCTGAGTCGTTGTGAATTTTTTCCTCAAAAACTGGACCCCCCCAAAAAAAAAATTGCTCTCATTTCCCGAAAGAGCATCAAAAATAATGTCCAATTGTCGAAAACCAATTGAATATGTTAAGTATTGGCTGAGACATGACCATCTGAATAAATATATGTCCTATGGGATTTTAGTGTTGTATTGCTCTGGTTTCTTATGTAATGACCCAGGGCACTATAACACTGAGTTTCCATAGGACATATATATTTATTAAGATGGTCATATCTCAGCCAAAATGAAAAATGAAGAAAAATTTGAGAAATTCTAAAAATAGAATTTTGATGACGTCACACTTCACCACTCTATGCAGGTATAGCTTCTGGTCTTCGTTTGTGATTGTTCAGAATATTAGGAGTGACTGGAACCAGTGACCTCGTGTAACCCAAACAAGAATCTTTCCTCATTCGTTTACCATTGTTCGAGATCTTGTACACAATTTGCAACTTTCTCAAAAGATCTGCATAGGGCCTACTTGTCTCGATCATGCGCTAATTAGCAGTGATATAAATTGATTACCACAGGCGCGGATCCAGGAATTTCTTGCCGGGGGGGGGGGGGGGGGCACCGTGTGGGAAAGAGAACATATATATATATATTTTTGTTAGTCCAAAAAAAATCGGGGGGGGGGGGGGGGTAAGAGGACACTTTTTTTTTTTTTTTGGTCACAAATTTTTTAAATTTGACATTTTGCTCCGTTGGGGGGTCACCTAAGGTCACCTTTTTAGTCAGCCATTGGCATTTTTTTTGTTTATTATTTTTTTTGTTCATTTTTAAAAATAAAATAAAACAAATTATAATTTTTTTGGGGGGCCGGGGGGGGGGGGGGCACAGCCCTGTTTTTCAGTATATTTTGGACGAATTTAGGGCTGATTTTAACATATTTTTTTGGCAGGGGGGGCATGTGTCCCCTGTGCCCCCCCCTGGATCCGCCACTGCACCATTTACATTTTTTGTTGGTGAAGCAATGTGTGTTCAAAATACCTCATCTGTTTGTCACATACGATGACCAGCGCAGTGAGAGTTATCAATTAAAGCCCCACTGTACTACTTGCTACTAGCTACTTGCTCCCTCGATATAGAAAACAATGCCTTAATGGTGATCATTGGTCACCCATGATCCTCTTTTTCTTATGTTAATTGAGAGCTGAGTTGATGAGATAGCCACCTGTCAGTGACCACACTGGGTGGTCTAATCCCTCCCGGTCAAACTAGTACAGATGAGCTTTAAAGTCTCTGAAAATTGAAATTTGTTGTGAATATGGTGTAGTACCCCATGTTTGTGATTTTTTTTCATGTTGACATTTTTCCTCAGCCTGAATACCATTCACGATGGCAAAGAGTACGCGAACCGAAGAGATGACTGAACCCCCGAGTGATGACACACCAAGTAAAAGGTACAGATATGTTTACCTGCACTTAAGCATATGTGCACTGTGCACTGTGTTTATTAAGGCCCCCCCCCCCCCACCCAAAAGAAGTTCTTTGGTTGTCCTTGATTGCTTTTCTGGAGTAGGGGCGGGCGGGCTGATTTTTTTGGAGAATGGTCAGCGCATTCTACGGGTAGTACCAGCACCACATCATCATCCACTCTGCCATGCTGGCCACAGGAATCCTGTAGCGTTGAGATTGACTCATCCAAGCCGATATGCCACCCCGGCCCCCCCCCCCCCACTCAGTGTTATTTTGGGTACGCATATGCTCGTACCCTCTTTTTGAAAGCACCCCCTATCTGAGGACTGCCAACATTTCCGAACCCCCCTTTCGCGGGCTTTTCCTGCCTTGGAGACCCCCCTAAATCAGGAAAAATGCTCAATGTACCCCCCTAAATTCGGAATAATTTCTCAGGAGTCCAAAGAGATGAGAGAAAAAAAGAAAAACACCCCCTTTTTAAAGAAATCTCCGGGTGAAAAGTCAAATACACCCCTTTTTTTACAATTCTCGGGCCGGACTTTGTCGCACGAAAAGTACCCCTTTACCGGACATTTTGGCAACACGCATGCGGTCATTCCGACCTCTGAGTGGGGGGGGGGGGGGGGGGGGGCGGGTATGCCACTACCCGGCGCGGCGCACTTATGCTCTCCCCTACTTTAACACTTATAATTTTTAGCTCATCTTTCTCTTGGAGATTTTCAATATTTGAATTGTACAAATCTGAAATTGTTGCATGTAGCAACACAGCAACTCGGTCAAATAAAATGTTTGTACCGAGCTTGCAATGGGTAGACACTGTATAAGTCGACATTTTGTTTATTTTGCAGAGCAAAACAGCGTTGCGTTGAAGTGCAAGTTTGGTTAAAAATGGATACATGAAAATGTTAGTAAACCCAATTTACTTGTGCTGAATGCAGCAAACATGGCTTAAAATAATGTTTAACTTAATTATATAAATAGTTTATCAACATTATGATGTTGTTGTGAAATAATTTTGGAAAATACCAAACCTACATTGTAAGTGGTTTTTTATTTTTTTATCACGCCACTTTTTTAGTATGAATATAACATTCATTGTGTGCACACTACTATTTTAGGGAAATTGTAGGGAATAATTTAAATGACAAACAACCCAGCCTCCAAGATACACCAACCCCTTTATTGGTACACTCAAAACAGGAACAATTATATAGGCCCTACAATTGAACATTTTTTAAAGGTAAAATATTAATAATAATAATAATAATATTGGATTCTTACATGTATATAGCGCACATATCGACCTTGCAAAGTTCTCAAGGCGCTCCAACATTACCCGGCTATGCTAGGCTGCCGATTTCAACGCTCTCAGCATTTTAAGGCATTTTCTTCATACCGGTACCGATTTAACACCTACTACTGTGTCAAATGCCGATGAGAAAACATTGCAAGTTGCTCTGGCATAAACACCTTGCCTTATCTAAGTTTTCGTACAGCATGTTTGTCAAGGTGAGAACTGTATCAGTATAACGGAACGCTTCGCTTTATATACAAACTGGTTACATCGAGTAGCGGGAGAACTGAGCTTGTCAGCTTTGCAAGTTAGTAGTAGGAGACCAGCCAGTAGGTCCCGTGACCAATCTCGGGGAACAAAGGTTTGAAAGTGTTTTTGTGTTCCCTGATGAATACCGAACAATTTTGACTTGGCTGCCCCCTTGAAAATCCCAGGCATTTTCGTGAGGGGTCAACAAAGATCAAACAGGAATAGAAATTCAAATATACTCCAATCGTGTCGATATGCATATCAAATTACTCGTCTGGTCATGAGGATTCAAAAAATGTATAGTTTGTTATACCTCAGATCTTAAATGAGGGCGCTATGGTAAAAAAGGTCAATGCACTTTAGACTGGTGGTCAAATTCACCAACACAGTTAACATTGTCCGATTCTAATGATTTTAGAGTCTTATAGTATGTTTTCTGACACGGCAAATTCAACTATACAACTTTCAAAAGTAAAAGTGCTTACCTTGACCTTGTACATTCAAAATGGCTGCCGTTTCGGTGACAAACATATATAACTTCTTATCCATGGGTTTGAGGAAAATTTCAAGGTTATGGCAACCACTTTTGGTTTTAAAAGTTGCTTAGTTGAATTTGTTACAGTGTATGTCAGAAAACATATTATTAGACACTAAAATCATTAGAATCGGACAATGTTAACTGTGTTGGTGAATTTGACCACCAGTCTAAAGTGCATTGACCTTTTTGACCATAGCGCCCTCATTTAAGGTCAGAGGTATAACAAACTATACATTTTTGTAATCCTTATGACCAGACGAATAATTTGATATGAAATTTGATAAGGTTAACCGTGTTGGTGAATTTGACCACCAGTCAAAAGTGTGTTGACCTTTCAACGTTTTTGACCATAGCGCCCTCATTTAAGGTCGGAGGTATAGCAAACTATACATTTTTTGAATCCTCATGACCAGACGAGTAGTTTGATATGCATATCGACACGATTGGAGTATATTTTAATTTCTACCCTGTATGACCTTTGTTGACCCCTCACGAAAATGCCTGGGATTTTCAAGGGGGCAGCCCAAGTCAAAATTGTTCGGTATTCATCAGGGAACACAAAAACACTTTCAAACCTTTGTTCCCCGAGATTGGTCACCGGACCTACAGGTTGGTCTCCTACTATACAATTGAACGTTTTTGAAAGGTAAAATATTAATAATAATAATAATAATATTGGATTCTTATATAGCGCACGTATCGACCTTGCAAGGTCCTCAAGGCGCTCCAACATTACCCGGCTATGCTAGGCTGCCTATTTCGACGCTCACAGCATTTAAGGAGTTCCTTCCTACCGGTACCCGTTTTACACCTGGGTGGAGAGTGGCAAATGTAGATCAATGTCTTGCCAAAGGACATTAGTACCGCAGACCTTGTGATTGATAGTCCGGCGACGTATCCACTCATCCACGACTTCTCTACATGTACATAACTTTTTCCTCCTTTCAATTTTGTCAAAGCTTTGTATAAAACATGCAAGTACTTATTATTTTTTTCAATATCACTTTACTAACGAACATCCATGATTATTAAAACTATATTTAAATTTTCCTTCCAACACAATACCACTAAAAAAAGATGCATGAACATGTGTGTCCTTTGCATTATTTGATGTTATAATATGTTTGTAGGTCTTACTTCACGCGTATGTTGGATAGGGTTATGATATTTAATATATATTTTTAATGCTGCTGTTCCTGAGGGCACTGCAATTTGTATAGAGTGGTGAAGTGTGACATCATCAAAAATCTTTTCTTGGAATTTCTCAATTTTTTCTTCATTTTCCGAAAGAGCATCAAAAATAATGACCAAATGTCAAAAACCAATTGAAAATGTTGAGTATTGGCCGAGATACATGTAAGACCATCTGAATAAATAGATTTCCTATAAGAACTCATTGTTATATTGCTCTGGATCGTAATGTTATGAGCCAGAGCAATATTACGGCAGTTGCTAGGGTACCAATTTGCACCTGGGTGGAGAGTGGCAAATATGGATTAAGGTCTTGGGGGGGGGGGGGATACAACAAATATATTGAAGAGCAGGCACACTAAACAAAGGAAAGAACAGTTACCCCATTCTCTTCAAAATGTTGAAGGGGGACATTTGTGGGTGGTTGTGTACTTAAGGTATTCCACTTTGACTTTGACTATGCGTATCTTTCTTGCTCCCTCAACGAGACGACTCCACTCAACAACCTCCCTCTCTCTCTTACTCCCACCCGCCCCTCTCTCTTACTCCCACCCTCCTCTCTCTCTCCTCTCTTTTAACTCCCTGTTTCTTTTGTTTTCCTTTTTCTTTTGTTTCCCTTTTCTTTCTTTTCCTTTCTTTCCTCTCCTTCCTCTTTTTCTTTTTCCCAACAGCAGCACAATTTTACCGACAATATCCTGACAGGTGGGGGGGGGGGTAGTTTTGCACCCCCCACCCCTCCTTTAACGACGCCCCTGGCCTGCTGGGAGTCCAAATTCCTGAAAACAACCGGGCATAAGATACAAATAGGGCTGGAGGTAGGAAGACAAGTAATGGTTACGTGATGATGCTTCAGAACTGGGCAGAGACAGTCAAACCATCCAAGCAACTCCCAACTCTCAACGGCGGGCTTACTAGACGTGGAAGAGACATGTTTCACAAGCAGCTGCAGCAAATTTTTGCTGATGTTGTTGATGTTGCATTTTTACTATGTCATGATTATATTTAATCAACACTGTTTCCTTTCCTACCTAAACATATTCTAAATACAGAATGAGCTCAGTGGCCAATGATTTTGACGACATCTTGAAGGACATAGCCAAGGCCCTATACAAAAATTCAGACATCAATGATCTTGGAAAAGCCTTGGGATTTGGGCTCGCAGATATTGGTCGCACGATTCAAGAAAATGCCAATCAAGGAGGGAACTACATGGGAACATTGGATTTGCTCAGGATGTGGCGAAATAGACAAACAACTTTGACCGAAAAGGCGGCATTGAGGTCTGCACTATTAGAAGCTGGATTTGATAACCTGGCAGACCAATATCTTAACACTCCCGTACCCGGTAAGAGATTCTTTATATACAGTGATTCAATAAAGCGTTTCATACAGAAAAAAAAAGAGAATCCGAATTACAATAAAAACAACATTTTTTTTCACTACTCAAAAGTTTCGAAGCAGATCATGAACATGATAGTGGGGCGGCCTAACTTCAAATTTAAGCCCAATTGTGCATCTTGTGATAAGAGCACCAACTTTGGCACACAGGTAGTTGAACATTTTCGAAGCAAAACTTGATGTTGAGACACCTCAAATTTGGCCCTTGGGGCCTGCTGTGCATATTTTTCAAAATGGCTCTTCAGGGTTCCTTTTCCGTGTATGCTTTGTCCAAAATTAAAATATTTCAGAATCTGAGTTAGTGAAATTTCTTGTATGTCAAAATCATTATTTTCAATTTCCAAACAAAAGTTCCTCCATACTTACAGTAGCCATTCTCTCTAATAAGGAAGAAAAAGGAAACGTGGAAGTTAATGGTAATTTGAAATATACTGTCTCTGTTTCATATATCATGAAAAATAAATGGCACAATGCTCTGTTAATCTATACCTCTGTGCCAAATATGGTGCTTTAATCACAAAATGCACAATTGAATCACTATGCCACCCTGCTTTTAGCGATGTATAAAGACGAGCAATACATTCGTTGGTACATATGTTTATTCAAAGCAGTAAACAGTAGAGCGCCATTCCTGGCTTAAGAAAATTAATTTGCCTTAAAACAAGAAATATGCACGTCATGATAATTTGAATAAATCATATTTACTCAGAATAATAATTTTTTGTTTGTACCGATTGAAAAGTAAACGAGTGTAGTGTTGTGCGGTCTGGTTGTAGTTTTAAAAAAAGTGAGCAACACGAAAATATCAAATTTTTGTTATGGTTCACAATATTAAACGCTGTTAGAAGATTCAGGTCAAAGTTCAAATGAATCTTTTTTGTGAAGCAGAGATACAAGAGAATTATAATATCAAGAGAATTAGTTCATCAAGTACATGATACAGACAAACCTGTCTATAGCGACCGCCCAAGGGAAACACAAAAGTGGCCTTTGTAGACAGGTGGTCTTTGTAGACAGGTTCCTTTAGTACATGATTCAATGAGAAACCATTTTCAAGGGAAACAACAAATGTGGCCCTTGTAGACAGGTGGTCTTTGTAGACAGGTGGTCACTAAAGCAGGTTTGACTGTAATAAGATATTCAAACCTTTTCACAATATTATAAATTGTTGAGGAAATCTGTGAAGTACTCATTAACAGTTATTTCCTTTTAATTTTATTTTTACATCAGCAGAATCTGCAAAATTCACTGTACAACAAACAGAAGACTGTTCCAAAAATAAAGGTGAGAAATCTGTCTTGTTTCATATGAATATTAAAAGAGGGAAAACATATTATCTTTGTATCAGAGTATCTTCTTTTAATCTCAAACTGTCCTCACAGTAGTCCAGAGACGAGCACTACATTTGATTGCACATGCAATTATTCAAAATGGTACTGGCTTCAAAAATTCAACCTGTCTATCATCGAGTTAACATACAAAAATTATGTGAGGTAATATGGATAATATTAATGAAAATATCTTTGATCCAATCTAGCTTTATTTACTAAAGATAGTGAATGCGCAATTTATGGACGAGGCACTTCTGGAATTATTGTCAATATTTTCCAGTACAGTATTCGTCTTCAAATTTATGTTAGGGGTAAATCTTTGCAGAAGTGTGTGTTTTATGACATCCTCTTTCACATCATTATAGAATCGACGTAAAATTTTGCCATCAAAATTGTGTGTTCAAATTTTGGAATTTTTGGCTCCCAACGCTTTAAATCTCTCATTATTGTTAAAAATCATCAATTGATAACACATATTAAGTATAATGTAATGGACAATGCTCATATTTTTGAGCTTGTGAACAGGTTCTGACTTTGACACCTGTATTTGCTTACCTTAAATAAATGTACTTTTAACAGAATAATTGGTTTTACAGCGTTGTTGAGCAGGATACCATTCATGATTTGATGTTTTTGAAATGTTTGTTTTGGGATTTAATAGATTTTCCCCATTTCATGTGTTTTCTCAGCTTTTCTCTGAATTCGCTTTTGTAAAGTTGTTAATTATTCAGCCCCCTTCCCCATAATAACAATTAATTGAAACTAAAATTTGGGAATATATTAAATTGTGAGAAGTACTCTTTTCAAACTCACTTGTTTAAGTAAGTTTTTAGTAACTTCCTACTGTCCTACTTTCACACTGCACGGTGAAACAAATGACACACCATTATTGATAATTTATCTCAAAAGGGGAGGGAAAGAGTCTCTTTACAAAGAGAGTATTATTGCCATAATGTGAGTAAGAGCTTTCAGAAACAATTTGTCGTTCCATTCTCCCTAGAAACTGTTATTTCTGGTTTTCAGTCAATAACTAGTCAAAATGTCCATACACATGGCGTCTTGACAACCATTCTCTCACTCACACTGTCCTTGCTTTTCTTTTTCTACCCCTCTAAAATTGCGCTTTTAAAAGCAAAGTCCCATGATCATTAACTTATACGCATGTAAATCTGAGCCAGTGGCATATCAAGCTAGCATTGATAAACCAAGAGAGAATCACACCCGACTGAAAAACAGCTAGAACCTTGGCTGCCAAAGACAGCCTTGCATACCCACTGCAAATTAGATTTCATTAATTTCAAGGGGAGGGTGTTCAAACGCCCGGATGTACGTCCGTATGACGGGTTTATCCTTTGCCCATACTTAATCAGCAGAACCTGTTTAAACAGAAACAGCAATACATTATCAACTTCCGTGGCAGTGATTTCAAGCCAAAATCTAATTTTCTTACATCTTTATCTTGCAATAATGCTCTTCTCTTTTTTCTCAGGTGACGATGAGGCAATGCCAAGTGAAATGATGAAGTTAAGAGAACAACTGAAAAGAAGAAATCGCAAGAAATTTGGTCAGATCAAAACATCGCCTGTGGACTTTCAGTCACGGACATTGCTTCAGCACATCTATGTCGATCTCGTCCTGATGTTAGGATTGGAAGGGGAAAAGGAGGAGCCAATAGATTATGATGGGTTGTTTAAATTCATTAAAACTGACACACCGACAGGTTTTGTAACACGATTAGCTTTCATTGGAGAAGCTGGTGTAGGGAAATCAACGCTGTTTGCTAAGATAGCTCTTGATTGGGCTGAGGGTAAAATTCTTCAAGAAATCAATCTACTTTTTCTTGAATCATTTCGAGAGATTAAAGAGAGCGGATACTTCGGGGATACTGTCATGGCGCATTTCCCAGATGACTCAGAAATAAAAGGGGAACGGGTCGATGCATATGTGAGGAAAAACCCGAGAAAAGTCCTAATCTTATTGGACGGACTAGACGAGGCACATATCGACATCAAAAAGCCAAACTGCAATGATGCTATCGTATCGATCGTAAGAGGAGATCGATTCATTGATACTCCAGTTGTCATCACAACCCGTCCTTATGGAGCTGATCTGATCAAGAGCATCATGACGATCAATGACCACTACACGTTTGGTAAGGTTAAGGGCTTCACAAAGAAAGACATGTCAACATATATCAAAAACTTTTTCAAAGATGATTCTCAGTCTGCTTTGACCCTCATTAACTTCATTGATACAAACCAAGTGGTTTCTAAGTACATGGCACCCTTCCCGATATTCTGCTGTATGCTATGTTGCCTGTGGAAAACGCCATCTGGGCGGGAAAATATTCGGAAAATGGAAACATTCTCGCAACTCTTGAAGCGTCTTGTCTTTTCACTTCAAGAGCAATACTCTTCCAAACGAAATGAATTAGAAGAGGGCTATGCAAGCCGCAGGAACAAAGCTGATGAAAGTATGAAAGAGCTTGGTTGTATCGCATTTCAAGGTCTGTTGGACAAACAGCTCATCTTCGATGAAAAAACGTTCGGCTTATGCACAGAGGCTGCAATGATTGCATGCGAGGTCGGGATTCTTAGCATGGAAACAAGGCCAGCACCCTTGCAAATCAGAGAAAGTCAGCGAAAGCAATTCATCGAAGAATTCTCTTTCCCTCATAAGTTACTCCAGGAGTACATAGCAAGTTTCTACCTTGCATCGCTGTTCCACAAAGATTGTCGAGAATTCAACAGAATCATGGCAGACACCCTTTTAAAAAACTACCGATACCTGGAATTCAGATATGTCTTGTACTTCACTGCGTCTCATAGAGGTGAAGTAGGAAAGTCAGTCCTGGAAGCTCTATGCAAGAAAGTTGATGACATGGAATTTATCATTCAGGTTGCTTTTGAATGTCATGATTCAGAAGCCATTGATCCCGTCAGGAATTATATGAAGACGAAGGCACATCTTACGTTACATCATCAGTTTCCAATCTCCGCATGTGTCTTCACCCTGGAGTCAAGAGGGAAAGAAGTAGTAAGTTCCGTGAATAGAATTATAGACATATATCATTTTCATTTATGTAGTTGTGAAATGTTATCATGTTGAGGGCATACTGTCATCTGTTGAGCCTCCAGTGATTATATATGCAAATTTCGCTACAAAGAAAATACAAATACAAGAGACCTACACAATGCATTGTCTGTTTCTTCTGTTCTACTGACCGATAATCATTTAGAACCTGCCATGTTCTCCTGTTGTTATTAGGTATTATAGCAGGCTGCAATGTGTAATTATAGTCTCATACAAGAGTGAGAGTCATATCATCGTTTACCCCTTCCTCATATAAGTGTAAAACTTGACTTTCCTTTTAAAAAAGGAAGGAAAACAATATTACATGGCAATTTTAGAGGAATGAAACACACACACACACACACACCCACACTCATATCCTTCACAGGAAATAGGTCACCCAACCAAACGAACTACAAATCTGATGTAGGTCCTGTTATATTTTGAATATGCCTTTATAATCGTTTATAAATTTGATTCAATTTATATTTTTCAAACATTTGATTCATTCTTTTCTTGGTCTTGGTATATTGATATCCTTGGTATTTACACACATCCACGCCATCTGTCTGTGGTGAAAACAATTATACACCAATGTCTTTTTTTTTTAAACTGTAAACTACAAATGGTCACATGCAAAACTACTTTTAAAGTTAAAAAAAATATATATCTGAAATAAAATTTGCAGATCGAATGCTAAAATTCTATTTGTTCTATTTGTTGTACAGGTAAGAAGAAGTTCTCCGATTCCTGAAACATTGGGTGTTAGCAAGTCCTTCAAAGCTAACGCATCATCGTCACATGTAGCAGCAGTAGGTCTTTTCACATTGCCGAACTTACGAAGCTTGACCTTTGAAAGGGTGCGCCTGGATGATGAATTCTACACAGGAATGTCTGCTGCAGCTTCACAGTCCAAGGTATCAGGGGCCTGTTTATTGTATTACATTGATGAATCCTAAATCATAGCTACCATTATTTCTTAATCGATGCGTACTCCTATTTGTTGCTAAATAGAATAAAATACAATCATGAACAAAATTTGGTTATTCACACTAATAACTTTGTTCACTGCTTTTCACAAAGATGGGAAATCTAAGCATAATGAAAGGCTTGTAAAAGGGTCTTGCTCTCTTTCTCTTCCTTTTCCTTTTTACTTATCTTAAAGTTGATACTCTAAGACAATCCCAAATACTGAGATAATTACATAAATAGAAAGCTTTTAACCCCCATAATAACACCAAATGGTGTCCACCCGACAAAACAAGTTTAGAATAATGAATTTATTCGAGTAAACTCTACCAAAATATCTAAGTCTGAAACCCGGAAGTGCACGTAGAGTCGGGCCTCTATCTGTGACGTCACGAACGGGACTCATGGGCTCAGTGAGAGTGAATGGCAGTGATATCCCTACGTAAATGCTATCCTGTCAGAGCTTAGATTTGTTGTTGTTAAGGAGTATATTTGATGGATTTTCTGTTTTCATTTGAATGAAGAATAACGAAGCAACATTTTCCAGTCGCTGATTTCTTTTTATATCCTCATATTCACCTATTTGGTAGAGATTTAAGACGAGTTTACTGCTTAGGAATTAAAGTTAAATCGTGCACGTATGAATAGGCGGATGCATTATATTGTCATCAGATAAGGTACAGGAGCAGTTTTGTTAAACGGATAGGTCTAGAACTATGATAGTACTTCATAGATGTGTGTGACTGCCTCAAAAAAGGATACAATTACCAGTTAAACATTTTATGTTGTAAAATATCAAACTTGAACGAGATCATGCAAGCGCGATTCCTCTATAATATTTTGGCAAGTGATGCGGCTCTTGCATGAACGTTCGTGAAGCGAGCAGAATCGGCATATGTTTATCGGCAATTGCAAGAGAATGAAAGCGACGTTGCCAGCTAAGAAAAACAACTAACAAAGACTTGCTCCTGACTACCGGTGTCAGAATTGGTAGATGAAGGATCTTCAGGGCCAAGGAAGGCGAAAGACATGGGAAAAAGGAAGAAGAAACCATCGGGAGATCGCTGTAGTGTATGGTAATGAGTAGACAGCTACTGTTCACTCCGTGCCTGGGCCGATTTCAACACCAAAACAAAAATTACATGGTGAAAATATCGACTAATAGCACATCGTTGGCATGTATATGTCATCATTTTTAAAAGGGGAATTGATATTAATACTATGAAGTACTAGGGGAAGGTAAAGAATTGTACATAGAATTATGATTTATTAGACTTTTCAGCCTTTGAAACAAAAATATGCAGAAAATCGTATCACTCTGCACACGTTTGCTATGGAACATCCGGGTACGTGAATATACTCTTTCCCGGACGTGAAGTCATAAATAGTAGACCAGCGCCGTGACTGATTTTCTATGCAAAGAGAGGCGGATATTTTCGACATTTCAATCGAGGATTTCGAGTAGACAGAATTTTTTTGTGATATACTAAGTAATTGAAAAACTTTAAAATAACATATACTTGCCGTAGGTAACAAATTAAGGGACATTTATTTGCTTAGAGTATCAACTTTAAATATGTATCTTCCTTTGTAAATTTTCTCTTAATTTGTCACAATTAGGCGATGCTTTGGACATCGGTGGAAAATGTGACCCCAGTCACAGTCATTGCCCCCCCCCCAAATCTATGAAGAAAAACATGTCACTATCTTCTTTCCCTTCTTTTTTCTTCTTCATAATTTTTGTTTGTTTAGGTTAAAATTTGTTGATGATTTTCCATTTTGAATATAAGTTTTTATTGGCTGTAATCACCACTACACGCACTATAGGACGTAGGACGTAGGATTAGATGGGAACAAATGTTCCCTTAACACCCTCTCTTGCCCACAGTGCGCCCCTACACTTCTCCAACTGCAATTCTAGTTGATACTTAAACACGCTCAATAGCGTGGATAGCAGGGGGGGGGGGGGGGCTACATCCGCCCTTCACTGAAATAAGAAGTCTATATATGCAGCTATTCTATTTTATAGACATTTCACAGTACCGGTATCAACTCCCTGGGTATATTGTTTCTGAAAATTATAGAAAATTTTACGTTTTGTACTATGGAATATTTTAAACCACAGATATATCTTTCAGGGAAGGAGTCCTCTCTAATTATGTTATAACAAAGGCTTAAATTTCTTTTCTTTTTTAAAGTCAAATTATTATGCGAGAAAGCGTATCGACAGAGAGAGAAGATTTTCCATTTCTAATAGTGAAACTTTGCATTCTAGACGACCTCAGAATCTGAATAGTATGTCGCATTGTCTTGTAGAACTTTAACTCGTTATTTATCATACAAATAATGATCATTAATTTTTTTTTTGAAAATTATTATTCACGGGTAGGGAGACCACTTACAAAATCTTCCAGTGGATATATCCTGTAGTGTACCCAGAATTGCCCCATCTTTTTGCAGTACTATTTCACCCATCTTCCCTCAGTTTTGAAAAAAAAAATCATGATATTGTATATAAGCCTATTGTAAAGGGGGCTGGGTGGGGTATAAGAGGGAGTTCCCATTTCCTTTTAAGGATTTTTTTTTTCTTTTAAGGAAATTCTTCAAGACGGTCCTAAGAAGTTGCAAAGTTTGTTGTATAAAGAAGTTGCATCAGGAAACTCGACTCGCCGCTGATTAATTTGCGCTCCAAAAATTCTTTAAGATGAAGGGAAGTTCCGAGATTTGCTAGATAAAGAAGGGTTTCTATGATAAAATTCAGTCAAACGTCGGAGCATTGCATTAACATCCACTAGGTCGCTATAGTACTCCCTCCTACACCGAGTGCTTGCAAAACGCATGCTGTTTGCACTTTATGCATAATTTCCTCACTAAACTGAAATGTCATTTGTTTTTCTTCCTTTGCGGAAATATCATTTCTGAATGTTTTACTCCAGCATTTTGTATGAAATATAATTTCATTTTTGTTATTTGAAGATCCGGTTTTTCTTTGAATCTGAAATTACATTGTATTTCATAATATGTGAATAGTGCATTAAAGCGGGACACTGCACTACCTCTAGCTACTGTGTGCATGTACTTGCACCCTCTTAGCAGTTCCCGTTGGTCCCCCATGATCCACTTTTTATTATGTTAATTGAGAGCTGATTTGATGAGATAACCATCTGTCAGTGACCACACAGGGAGGTCTAATCCCTCCTGGCCAAACTAGTGCAGACAGGCTTGCTCAAACAGACCCTGTCCCCTCTTTTTTGCCATTTTTCTGAATGTACCGGTATGTATCACAAATGCACATAATGTATCTATCACATTCTCACATCAACATTCTTTCTTAGCTCTTACCACACCTCTCTCTATTTCTCTCTCTCTCTCTTTTCCCCTCGACCATTGTCAATATCCTCCCATATTGCTGTATTTTCCTCATTGAAAGAAAATGCTAAGTAGGAACTATTGATTATCATACATCAGTCTGCTTTATTTTTTATATGGCATATGACAATAGAACAGTTATGTAATGATTATAAATCCTCAATAAATTCTCCTAATATTTTAGTTATATTTCATCTTCTCACACATTATTCTCTTCTGTTTTTCTAGATTTAATTAATATCTATTAATATTTTTGAGTTGGTATACTTGAATGGAAGAACACACTTTTTATCTTTCTATTGAAAAAGGTGAAAGAAAAATTTAAAAAGCATTCTATAATAAAGTAAACTTTGATTGAACTCAACTTTGACGATGGCCTCTGACGCATCATAATCAAAGGTATACCCAAACACGATTTGTATTGGAAACAATATTTCCCCTCAATGGTTTTGCCATCTTCAAACTGAACATACCGGTATGTGGATAAATGTTTTTCACATTAAAAAAAAGTAGAAATCATTTATTATCATTAGTCACTATTTTGCTAATATTGATTTGAAACTCTTACAATACTGATAATAAGAAGCACGAGTCATGTGAATAGACTGGATTTTAATGGCATGATGATATCAATTCATATAAATGCATGTTTTTAAAGCATGTATCCTATAAATAGAATTTTGCATTTCGTTTTTAGGAACTATTTATAGTTTTTCAATAGTCTCAAAGAGATATTACATGTGCTCTGTAGTTTAAAGAAGTAACATCTTTATTCTGCTTGAACAGACACTCTCTCTTTTATCCAACTATTCATAATTCATCAACATTTGTTTGTCTTTCTCCATCTCCTGTTTCATTGCGCTTACCACCCCCATTTCCCTTGCGCTTTTAACCCCCCCCCTCTCTTTCTATCTCTCTCTGTCTATTTGTCTCGCTCTCTCTCGCTCTCTCTCTCTATCTGTTTGTCTCCCTCTCTCTCGCTCTCTCTATATGTTTTTTGTATGTCTGTCTATCTCCCTCTCTCTCGCTTTCTATCTGTGTGTCTGTCTCTGTCTCAGTCTCTCTCCCTCTTTTTCTCTCTCTCTTTTTCTTTTATCCTTGCTTTAAAAATGATGTTACATTAATGACAATGACAAATATTTAAATTAGACATGTCGTCTATACTTGATTTAGCCCCTCTCTCTCTCTCTCTCTCTATTTCTCCGGCCCTCTCTTTCTCTCTCTCCTTTTCTTTCTCTCTTTTTCTCTTTCCCTTGCTTTTAAAGTCTAAGTAGAGGTTAATGATGTTACATTAATGACAAGGAAAAATATATAAATTAGACATGTCGCCTATTCTTGATTTTACTATTCACTCTATTCAACCTGTTCTGTCACATCACCAGATTGAGAAGCTAACACACGTGAGCGCAGATCTGGGTTCTGCTGCATCCTCTCATTATGCGAGAGGTCTCTGCTCCATGCCTCATCTTCGATCACTGAGTCTGAAGAGTGTAAAGCTGAGTGATGAGTTCTACTTAAGGATGGCCTCTGAGGCATCAAAATCAAAGGTATACCCAAACACGATTTGTATTGGAAACAATTTTTTTTTCCCAATAGTTTTGCAATCTTCAAACTGAACATATGTGGATAAATATTTTTCACATAAAAAAAATCCTCTCTCTGTAGGCCCGTCTTCACTATCTCGAGATTGCCAAATATCCAGCTATTTGAACTATCCTGATCGCAAACTATCCAGCTAATTGCGTCTTCATTAGACCGAAGTAGCAAATTAGCTGGATAGTTGGTCGGGATAATATCCCAAGATATCTTGGGATAGTTTGCAAAATATCCTACTATTTGGCAAAATATCCAGCTATTTGTCCCGTGCGTCTTCACTAGACCGAAGATTCGCAATACACGCTAACGCTGAGCAAAATATCTCGAGCTAATTTCTCAAGGTCGAGTTTCAAGTTTCGAGGTCGAATCTCGAGATAGTGCAGACGCGATTTGTCATTTCGGGATTATTTCCCAAATAGCGGGCTATTTGGCAATCTCGAGATATTTGGCAATCTCGAGATGATGAAGACGCGCCTTGTATCTGTCTCGGTCTCCTTCTCTCTGTCTGTCTCTCTCTCTCTATCTGTCTGTCTCTCTCTGTCTCTCTATCTCTCTCCCTCTCTATCTCTGTCTGTCTGTCTGTCTCCCTCTGTCTCTCTTCCTCTCTCTCTATCTCTCTGTCTCTGTCTGTCTCTATCTCTCTTTCCATCTCTGTCTGTCTATGTCTGTCTCTCTCCCTCTCTGTCTCTCTCTCTCGTTTCCCTCTCTCCTTTTCTCTTTCACTCCTTTTCTCTTTCCCTTGCTTTAAAAGTCTAAGTAGAGGTTTATGATGTTACATTAATGACAATGAAAAATATGTAAATAAGACATGTCGCCTATTCTTGATTTTACTATTCACTCTATTCAACCTGTTCTGTCACATCACCAGATTGAGGAGCTAACACACGTGAGCGCAGATCTGGGTTCTGCTGCATCCTCTCATTATGCGAGAGGTCTTTGCTCAATGCCTTGTCTTCGATCACTGTGTCTGTCCAGTGTAAAGCTGAGTGATGAGTTCTACTTAAGGATGGCCTCTGAGGCATCAAAATCAAAGGTATACCCAAACACGTTTTGTATTGGAAACAATTTTTTTTTCCCAATAGTTTTGCGATCTTCAAACTGAACATATGTGGATAAATATTTTTCACATAAAAAAAATCCTCTCTCTGTAGGCCCGTCTTCACTATCTCGAGATTGCCAAATATCCAGCTATTTGAACTATCCTGATCGCAAACTATCCAGCTAATTGCGTCTTCATTAGACCGAAGTAGCAAATTAGCTGGATAGTTGGTCGGGATAATATCCCAAGATATCTTGGGATAGTTTGCAAAATATCCTACTATTTGGCAAAATATCCAGCTATTTGTCCCGTGCGTCTTCACTAGACCGAAGATTCGCAATACACGCTAACGCTGAGCAAAATATCTCGAGCTAATTTCTCAAGGTCGAGTTTCAAGTTTCGAGGTCGAATCTCGAGATAGTGCAGACGCGATTTGTCATTTCGGGATTATTTCCCAAATAGCGGGCTATTTGGCAATCTCGAGATATTTGGCAATCTCGAGATGATGAAGACGCGCCTTGTATCTGTCTCGGTCTCCTTCTCTCTGTCTGTCTCTCTCTCTCTATCTGTCTGTCTCTCTCTGTCTCTCTATCTCTCTCCCTCTCTATCTCTGTCTGTCTGTCTGTCTCCCTCTGTCTCTCTTCCTCTCTCTCTATCTCTCTGTCTCTGTCTGTCTCTATCTCTCTTTCCATCTCTGTCTGTCTATGTCTGTCTCTCTCCCTCTCTGTCTCTCTCTCTCGTTTCCCTCTCTCCTTTTCTCTTTCACTCCTTTTCTCTTTCCCTTGCTTTAAAAGTCTAAGTAGAGGTTTATGATGTTACATTAATGACAATGAAAAATATGTAAATAAGACATGTCGCCTATTCTTGATTTTACTATTCACTCTATTCAACCTGTTCTGTCACATCACCAGATTGAGGAGCTAACACACGTGAGCGCAGATCTGGGTTCTGCTGCATCCTCTCATTATGCGAGAGGTCTTTGCTCAATGCCTTGTCTTCGATCACTGTGTCTGTCCAGTGTAAAGCTGAGTGATGAGTTCTACTTAAGGATGGCCTCTGAGGCATCAAAATCAAAGGTATACCCAAACACGTTTTGTATTGGAAACAATTTTTTTTTCCCAATAGTTTTGCGATCTTCAAACTGAACATATGTGGATAAATATTTTTCACATAAAAAAAATCCTCTCTCTGTAGGCCCGTCTTCACTATCTCGAGATTGCCAAATATCCAGCTATTTGAACTATCCTGATCGCAAACTATCCAGCTAATTGCGTCTTCATTAGACCGAAGTAGCAAATTAGCTGGATAGTTGGTCGGGATAATATCCCAAGATATCTTGGGATAGTTTGCAAAATATCCTACTATTTGGCAAAATATCCAGCTATTTGTCCCGTGCGTCTTCACTAGACCGAAGATTCGCAATACACGCTAACGCTGAGCAAAATATCTCGAGCTAATTTCTCAAGGTCGAGTTTCAAGTTTCGAGGTCGAATCTCGAGATAGTGCAGACGCGATTTGTCATTTCGGGATTATTTCCCAAATAGCGGGCTATTTGGCAATCTCGAGATATTTGGCAATCTCGAGATGATGAAGACGCGCCTTGTATCTGTCTCGGTCTCCTTCTCTCTGTCTGTCTCTCTCTCTCTATCTGTCTGTCTCTCTCTGTCTCTCTATCTCTCTCCCTCTCTATCTCTGTCTGTCTCTATCTCTCTGTGTCGGTCTGTCTCTCTCCCTCTCTCTGTCTCTCTCTCTATCTCTCTGTCTATGTCTGTCTCTCTCTCTCTCTATCTCTCTATCTCTGTCTGTCTGTCTGTCTCCCTCTGTCTCTCTTCCTCTCTCTCTATCTCTCTGTCTCTGTCTGTCTCTATCTCTCTTTCCATCTCTGTCTGTCTATGTCTGTCTCTCTCCCTCTCTGTCTCTCTCTCTCGTTTCCCTCTCTCCTTTTGTCTTTCACTCCTTTTCTCTTTCCCTTGCTTTAAAAGTCTAAGTAGAGGTTTATGATGTTACATTAATGACAATGAAAAAAAATATGTAAATAAGACATGTCGCCTATTCTTGATTTTACTATTCACTCTATTCAACCTGTTCTGTCACATCACCAGATTGAGGAGCTAACACACGTGAGCGCAGATCTGGGTTCTGCTGCATCCTCTCATTATGCGAGAGGTCTTTGCTCAATGCCTCGTCTTCGATCACTGTGTCTGTCCAGTGTAAAGCTGAGTGATGAGTTCTACTTAACGATGGCCTCTGAGGCATCAAAATCAAAGGTATACCCAAACACGTTTTGTATTGGAAACAATTTTGTTCCCCAATAGTTTTGCGATCTTCAAACTGAACAAAGGTGGATAAACGTTTTTCACATAACAAACAAAAAATAGAAATAATATATTATCATAAGTCACTATTATGCTTGTATCGATATAATAGGCTTACAATACTGATAATAAGAAGCATGAGTTATGTGAATAGACTGGATATTATTGTTATTTTCATAATGATATATGAGTTCATATGAATGCATATTTTTAGAGCACGTATTCTTCAAATAGTTTTTATTATATACCTCACTTAAGAAATCCAGCCATCTGATTGGTTGAAATTGCAGTCATGGTTTTAACTATTCCTGTAAAAGTCTCGGTAAAATTCCAGTTACCGGGCAACATAGTTCAGTCTTGGTGAAATACCCATAGGTATACATGTGAAAAACTGGTTTGAGCGATCGAGGATACCGTACGTGTGCGAAGAATGGGTCGATATTTTTAATACAGCACAAATCAGACGACCGTACGTACGGCATTCTTGATCGTACTGAATTCTAAACAAGGCAAAAATGGCTGAAGAAACTCTCCCAAGATTTCAACTTCTTGATGATGATCAAATGCAAGACTTGCTGACAGCAAGAACACCAAAAGAGTACGTCAAATTCTCCATAATATATTGAAAATAGATCTAGTAGTAGTGCTAAAATCCTTCCCATAGACTCTCATGAGTGCACAATGCATAGGGATGTGTGCAATCTCTATTGCACACATCCCTATGCATTGCGCACTCATGAGATTCAAACTAATATTGCTCGTGATCCTGAAGGTGATACTCAATAAGTGAGGTGTCATATGAAAGTACAGGTTTTTCTTCATATTCCCCACAGGGCCGGCCCACCCCCAAAATTGTAAAAATATCTTCCTTAGACTAGAATCTAGATCTAGTCTACTCTCAAAGATACACTCGGTCATACTCATAGTCATAAAAAACAACCGTGCAGATAAACTAGAGAAAGGCCAAGGTGGTGTCATATGTTGACTCGGCATATAACAGTATTAATGACTGCTTTAATATTCGAGAAATAGTTGTTTTTATACGCTCTCGGGAATGTTACAATTGGGCTATTGTAACCGTCCCTTGAGCGTATAAAAACAACTATTTCTCTCAAAGCAGTCATTATAGTATTATATTTTTAGAAACTATCTAAAATTTGTAAATAGTCACAAGAAATAGATGTTAAATGAGCATTGGAAATAGACGGATATAAACGCATGTTTTTAAGCGCATATGTCCTGTAGAAGATCGATAGGCATAGTATTCTGCTTTTTTGTGTGTGGATTATTCATTGTCCCAATAAGATATTACATGCACAATTTAGATAGACAGATATACAATTTTATTTTGCTTGACAAGACATGGTCTCCTTTTCAACTATTTAAGACATTTTTGTCTTTTTTTTTGCTCGTACCACAGCAATGTCCCTTGGTTTTCTCTCTCTCTCTCTCTCTTTCTCTCTCTCTCTCTCTCTCTCTTTCTCTCTCCCTTCTATTGGAAATAATTTCCTTCATCATTTAATATATATTGCATTCTCCAAACTAAGCGACTCCTATGTTGGTATTGTATGGTCTATTGTAAACAGGTGGTCAGCTCTGGTGAAGCTACATACCACTGTCTCTTGTTAGCTCACTAATGATTGAAAGATGATATCACAATATGAATGAGATCTGGAGCATTTTTTTAGGGTGGAGCTTAGCAGGTCTGAGAAAATTATTTTTTTAAATATTTAAAAATCTATGAAATATATTTAAATGTTTGAAGAACACAATATGAGTTGTATGCAGCCCTGCACATTAACAGGAATAAACCTAGATTTGGATTTCACCCCACCTTTAATGATTTTAACCGTAGTCCACATGACCAAGATATCATCAGGTAACAACTATTGCCTAAGACTGTTCTCACAAATATACCTGATATCAATAATATGGCACAATGTCAATTCGCTTGCCTGTCCAGTGACAGATGTATCACATATCTGAAGCAATATGTATTCGCGCGAGTGTCTTTTAGTATCTAGTGAATTTAGAAGAATTATTAAAATACTTACTAATCCATGTTGAAGGAAACATATGAAATAAGCCTACTGAAAACAAAGGGGAAAAGGTATAACAAACTCTCTTGAAGATATCATTTTGATGAAATATATTCCCACCGATACAATAGCTTTAGTACCTCTTTTGAAATACATCATGCCATGCATATTGAAATGCTTTCTCGTTTATTATAATACTGGTAAGTTGTTTCATTTAAACTATAGCAGAAATTGAGACAAGAATCAGACTTGGTGAATGATAATATAGTAATAATGACTGCTAATGACATATACGCTCAAGGGGAGGTTACAATTGTAATCTTCCCGAGAGCGTATAAAAACAACTATGTCTCAAATATTAAAGCAGTCATTACTACTTTTATATACCAAAAAAAAAGTCAACTTACCAATCAACTGGTAGAACAGGAGGAGCAGAAATAAATAGTTGAATAACTCGTTGAATAACAGTAACAGTAGAACTCCTTAAAACTCTGTAACTCCTCAAAACTCTGTTACTCCTCAAAACTCAATGGCCCGAATTCACAAAGCAAGGTTTAGCTCAGACCAAGGTTTAAGTTTAAACCTCCTTTTGTTTCGCCAAACCTCCTTTTGTTATTTATAAACCTGGTTTGTAAATAACAAAAGGAGGTTTGGCGAAACAAAAGGAGGTTTAAACTTAAACCTTGGTCTGAGCTAAACCTTGCTTTGTGAATTCGGGCCTGTAACTCTGTAAAACTAGAAACGTATTTACACAGACTGCAAGCCTATTTGTTATAGATGTTTACTGTGCAGTTTTGAAAGTTAAATGTAGGGGCTTGCACCTGCTTACTTGAAACATGGGCATGGCTACTTGCATTGATGTTGCATGTGCGTGGGAAGTTCTCTGGGTTATTTGTGATCTCATTCAAAATTTAATTAGTTCCTGGAGTTCCTGCATGGCTTTCACTACGCTCACCACCAATGGATGTCGATGACGATGGTACTGATTTCGGATCAACAGCTGCCGCGATAGCGTGACTCATGTTTTCTTTTGCTGTACTGCTGGTCATAGCATAGTGCTTGAGACTGCTTTCCGCCCTGTGTCCGGAGACACTCATGATCTCTCTATCTCGGAACCCCATACCTGCCAACCCTTACGAATAATCTGGAATATTACGTTTTTCTGGATTTCTAGGACCTCAAAATTTCAAATATTTTTATGTTGTGTTTTTTGCGCTAAAGCCAAATTAAGCTTGTTTCAACATGTGCCGCAATGTGAGAGTTCACGTATTGTGTGCGTTGAATGGCTGCATGATCGAGCAGCGAATCTTTATTCACTTTTTGGTACAGATTTACCGCGTATTGCCAGTTACGCTGCCGCTGCAAGTGCGATTTCTTATTTTCGTAGGCATACCGTGCTAAAAATTCCTAATTCTTATTTTCAAATGTTGGCAGGTAATGGAACCCTGCATTTTGTAGGATACTGATGCTGGTTGCCCTTAGGCAATGGTTGGTGTAAGCCTTGGTACCTGCACGAGATGAAATTGTTTTCATCTTGTCTCCGATGCTGTTTTTCCCTAGGGGTGCATTACAGTACCATTGATCAGAAGGAGATGGATTAAATTTCAACTCACGCTTGGCCTTTGCATTTGCCGGTCTCTGCCAAAAGCTCTTACATTGGGGATTCAATTTATCTTTGTAGCGTAAGAAGGAGGCAACAGGACATCGTGGACCATTAGTTGGAACCATGACACCATGCACCTTGGCTTTTTTCTAGTTTATCTGCACGGTTGTTTTTTGTGAGTGTTTCTTTATGGAGCATTTTCCCCCTTCATCACAAATGTCAAAGCTGTCAAGTGTCATTTCACGCAAATTCTCTCTACCACGATTGCAAAAGTACAACATTACATCAATAAATACCTTATCCTGAAGACCCACAGGATCATCCAAATCAAGCGAACCATGTATTTTGTCCATGTCTTCTGCTGAGATAGCTGATTTGTGAGTCATAACTCCCTTTCCTTCTTGTTTATATTGCTGGAAAACACTTAACCCTTACTGTACTGGGCTATTTTGAGCACCTCGTGACTGGCGGGGGAGGGGGGGGGCCTCCCAGGCCCCCCCCCCCTATGATCTCGGCCGTCGCAAGTCCGATGAACACGAAAATGTGCATGTTTGTAGATATTTACGTAACGAACAAGATGGTATAATTATTTTTTTCCTAATATGTACATTTTTGTTGTTATTGCCTAATTAATTATGCAAAATGCTAATTTTATGCATTTTACAGAAAACTCTACATATTTGTCTGTAGACTTGTGAAGAATCTTGAAAATGTATTGACTAAAGGTTACATTATTTTGATGATGTTTGAAAATGCATAGGTTAATTTGCATGAATTATGAATACGCATTCATGAATATCAAATCTGGAAATATACAGGGAACTAGAATCATTACAAAAATTGACAGACTCCACTTTTTGAATGTTAATTGAAACTCATTATTCATATGAAACTTCTTTTCTAACACAAAATAGTTATTTTGATGTAATTAATAATGATAATTTATGCAAATTTGATGCGATTTTCAAATATTTATTTTCTTTTGTATTTTATTGTTTTGTATTTCTTATTATATCTATTGTTTTATTTCTAATGTATTCTTTTGTTCTGGAATACATCAAGTTACTTTGAGAAAAATATAAAAGCAATTTGATATCAATTCATATCTCCCACTTAAGGCCCGGTCCCACTGGCCGATGGACACAAAACGTATGCATAAAGGACACAGCGGACGAGCAAAATTTCGGGGGTGGCTCCATCCGTTTTCATCCGCTCCAGAAATGGACAAAATTTGCGAAAATTTGCGAAAACAGAACGGAAAATGTATGTAGCGGGGATGTTAAACGGATGTTCATCGGAAGCCTAGCGGATGGAAGTGGATGACAGCTCCGAAGGGGTTACCGGGGATAATTGTGAAGCGGACGCATAGCGGAAAGAGCGGATGCATAGCGGATAAGCGGATGCATCACGTACGCCTAACTGAAACAAAAGGGATGCCGAGCAGATGTATATCGGATGCAAACCGTTCACTGCGCATGCGGTGGGTATGAATTGAGTCCGCTCCGTGGATATAAAGGGATGCAGCACGCACGCAGTCAGCATAAAGCGGAAATACGTGCTGGCGGCTACATTGATACATCTCTACTACCTCTTGTATCAACACAGAGATGCCAACCGTTACGGTTTCGCCGTATTTGTTACGGTTTTAAAGCTCTTGTTACGGCGTTACGGTAAACAATCAAAAGGTTACGGGGAAACGATAAATAAAAGTACATTATAGCGAATGCCGCCTTATCACATAGCCTCCGTATACAGCGCTGCATGCCGCACGCATTTACTCATAAGTTCACTGAATTTGACTACACTGGATAGGCACTTTCGCGCACATGTTCCGTCCGCCGCCATCTTGTTTAATTCCGAAACAACACGGCCGCCGTTATTACTGTTTTGATACTAGTGTGCGGTCGTGCATTTTGGGGGGAGCATGGTGGTAGATGATCGTGCGCGCAGCGCCCGCAATACCCATTCAAAGTATAGTAGCGAAGACTTCGGTGATTCAGTGGGCGCATTGCAAGTGCGATATACGGTGTGTCGAACGCCGGGCCTAACGGCCTGGGCTGGAGTGTCTGTGGTACTGGTGATCGTGAGTGTACGTGTGCGTGTGTAGGATACGAGTTCTGCCGTTTGACTGTGGATTCGAATTTGCCATTTGACGCTTGAACAAGTTGTTTTCTTCCTGAATATTATCATGGATTCACTCAAAAGAGCGAGTACCCGAGGAGGAGATCCTTTGACTGGAAACAGATTTTTAAAAACGTTTTTATGCACATCTTTATTTTTGACTTAAAAATGGTAGGTTCGAAATGCAGTAAGAGTGATTGGGTGTTTGTGTACGTTTTGCGCGAAAATTATGCTGCGGTGTCTTGCGTTCCGGAAAGACCCCCATTTGTTACGGACAAATATGGTAAATGTTACTGACAGCCATCCTATAGGGTTGGCATCTCTGTCAACACCATGGTGCGTCAGTCAGGCAAGAAAAGGAAGTCCGTGCCTACTCGTTCAAGCCCTGGCAAGGTGAAGAAGGCCAGAACCAGCACCCCACCCCCTGACACCGACTCTGATGGTGAAGCTGCTGCTGCTGTGGTGGACCAGCCCCAAGGCCCTCAAGCCCTGCTGCTGAAGGCCCTGATGTTCAAGCCCCTGATGTTCAAGCCCGTTAAGGCCCTGCTGAAGCCCCTGAAAGCCCTGAACAAGCTCCAGCCAGGGGGAGGAAGAGGCAAGGGAAGAAGAAGGGAGAGAGGAAACAGTACACCGTTTCCGAGGAGCATGAGGACGATGTACTGGAATGGCTAAGGGAGAACGAGTACCTCTGGAAAAAGGGCCACAGACTGTATCGGGACACCAAGAAGAAGCAGGCAGCTTGGAGAGACAAGGCAGAGAGCCTGGGGTACACTGCAGAAGTACTCCTTGGATGGTGGAAGCACATGCACTCCTGGTATGGGAAGCTACACCTCAATATATCCGGGCAGGCCGCCGTCAAGCTCACTGACCCGGATAAGTACGTCATGGCCAAGTGCAGTTTCCTGGAGGGTGAGATACGCCACCGAGGAGCAGCCCCTCTAAGACCCCTCTCCCTCAGACAGCCCACAGACAGCCAGGCATCTTCAAGCCAGGAGCCCTCGACAGCTGCACTCCCCATGGTGCCGAACTTGGAGGATCCCATGGAGGATGACGCCCTGCTGTCACAAATGAAGGAACAAGCGGCAGCCACCAAAAGCCAACCCACCCCCACCTCCACCACCAGATCCAGAGGACGCAGGCAGAGAGGCAGACTGGAGGGCCAGGACGACAGTGTGCTGTTGGAGATCAGGGACACAATGAAGACCAGCACAGAACTTCTCTCTCAGCTGGTCGACTTGGACAGAGCATCCTCGGCCCGGAAGCCCTTCATCAACTACGTGAGCCAGACCCTGAGGGGCCTGCCCGAGGCCGAGTACCAGGTGATGAAGCAGAAGATCACAGCACTTTTCCACAACCCTCAAGGCCCAGCTGAAGCTCGTCCTACCCAGTCCAGGTCTGCTCCTCCACCCCAGGCGACGTCACCCCAATGCCGCGTCAGACCTGCACTCAAGCCACAGCCACAGTCACTGCCTTACGCCTCACAGCTGAGACCATGGACATGACTCAGAGTGACTCAGAATAGTTTGAGAGACTGAGTTGTGATTGTGAACACTTGTTGTGAACACTTGTGAGCAGCATTGTTTACTTATAAAAATGTTTTGTTTACTTAATAAAGTGTTGGTAAAAACTTTGAAAAAAAAGGTTAAAACTTTGCATTTGTTTGTTTACTCAATAAAGTGTTGGTTAAAACTTTGAAAAAATGGTTACAACTTTGCATGCCCAACTATGTAGGGTCTTCATTCCTCAGCTCCACCATCAACTGGTCATACAGTCCAAACTCCATTCTTCTAACGATCCATCCTCGGACCCACACAGCTCTTGGACGTCTCCTTCTTCTCCTTCTCCTTCTGTCTAAAACTTGATACAGTCTGAACAGGTTGTGGTTCTGTTGTTGAATGAGTGCAGCTATCATATGGACTCTTTGATCATCCATGGTGAAGAACAATTGATGATGTTGAAGACCAAGACCAAGGGTGATGAGGTCTGTACACCACGGCTGCTCGACTCATACTGAGATCCAGATGATTTTCTCCCCCTTTTCATACAAGATATCGGTTGTCCGCTAGGTGTCCTTCTACATACTCTAGACATACTCCAGACATCCTAAATATATGAGATACATCCCAGATACAAACGCTTTGTCCGTTTTGAATACTTTATATACGAGATGCATACGCTTACATCCTTTCTATTTCCGTGCTACTAACGATGTATAGACGTTCCATGTACCTTATCTTTCCTCCCTCTTTCCGTTTTCAGCTGCAGCGGATGTGAGTTGTGAGGATGCCCAGAGGATGCAGAGAGGATACAACGGTCGTTTAACGGATGATAACGGACATAGAACGTTTGTTGCTCGTATTTGTCGCGAATTTACATCGTACACGACGGATGCTCGATGGATAGAGCGTATGAAACACGTATGCAATGAGTACACAACGGATGCATAGCGTTTTCCAACGGATGGCAAGATTTTTGTTACGTTTTACATCATCTTTGCATCCGTAAGTGCAGTGGGACCGGGTCATTAGGAAGAAATACATCTAAACCTGTATTCACATTTCTGCTTGTACATGAATATATGCAATTATAGCATATTTTTGATGACATGCGCATACTAATTGTTATGTAACACCTTACAGGTATATCCAATTTCGACTAAAATGGTATCAAAATGTGCGTAAGACTTGAGGGAAAAAAGTCATGAAACGACAATTCAAAATTCCCAGCGGTTGCTGCGCAATCTCCAAAAATGTTGAGGGGGGGGGGGGCTCCCAGGCCCTCCCAGGCCCCCCCCCCCCCCCAGTACAGTAAGGGTTGAAAACTCTTGGCGAATTGGAAAAATCTTCATGTACAAAGATCCGTTCTTCCGTCTAGCACCACCATGAAACTTTTGGAGTACGTTGTTCAGCTCTGAATTTGAAATTTTATTTACGCTATCGAGTTCTGTGTTGATAACTTGCAGGTAGTCTTCAAATATTTTCATGGAGAATTTCACGGCATTTTTGGTGTTCTTGCTGTCAGCAGAATTAATCAAGTCTTGCAATTGATCATCATCAAGAAATTGAAATCTAGGGAGAGTTTCTTCAGCCATTTTTGCCTTGTTTGGAATTCTATGCCTAGCCTACAAAATTTAGTACAATCGAGATTGCCGGTCGTCTGCGCTGCGCTGCATGTAATTAAAAAATCTAAAAATTAAGCTAGCGACCAATTCGCACACACACAATGTATGGTATCCGCGCTCGCTCAAACCAGATTTTAACACGTGAACCAATGGGTATTTCAACAAGATTGAACTATTTTCCAGGTAACTGGAATTTTGCCGGGATTTTACTGAATTATAAAGTTCAATACTGACATGCAGATTCATCTGATATTAGCTGTGATTTAAAAAGATGTTTATGTATTAAAATAAAGACAATAATTGGATCGCATCATGGATTTCACTTTGGTGTGAACTGATAAATTGTCTTGGCACAGATCCAGACGCTGAATATTCAGAGTGTTTTCATGATGACTCCACGAAGACTACACTCCATTCTCTCGCTACCACGCCTCCAGTCACTCACCTTGACGGATATCAGACGAGTTGACATGGACGATGGAGAGACACTGGTGTGTATCTTTACTATTCCAAGATTGAAGTCAAAATCCTCGTTTTGTTCCAAGGTCAAAAGGAAAGGGTTCAGAAAAACTAAACAGACTAAATATGAATAATAAAGGAATTGCCAGGAGGATAATATATATTTGTTTTAAATCAAGTTAAAACCACATACTTCAGGCTTTATATATAAAATATATATACATACATAGTTATAGTTTTTTTAAACTTGGGATGAAGTTTAACCTTGCACATATTTATAATAAGTTCGTTAAATACTGATCGATAAATGATTGCCATTTGTTATATCCATGGAGAATCCTGTTGCCTATTTTCTTTGTCATCAAATTTGTAACTTTCAGTAATGTGAAGTCTCTTGATTGATTTTTTTGTTAGTCTAGCTGAATTAATATCACACTAAAAAAGATGATAATCACAAAAAAGATGAATATCACAATAAAAAAAGATGATAATGAATACTGAAATCCTATCATCTTCCACTGAAAAAGGAGGATTAAACCTCATTAATAACAATTTTGGTGGAAACAGACAAAATAAATAACTTTTTAACGAAGGTTTCAGAAAAAGCGGACAAAGAATAAAAACATTAAGAAATTTTGAATGTTGATAATGCTTATGATATACAAAAGCTTGTATTGCCAATGCAAATCAGGATGTGTATGCCATACAGGGGGAAAATCCGCTTAATATGATAGACAAACTGCTGTTGACAACCTTAAGACGCGGCTTAAAATATTTCTTTTCAAAAATACTTTCCAATGTTAATGAGAGGAAGTATGTTGAGCATACCTCACTCTTATGTTACTCTATCCACCTTTCCTTCTAATTATTACAGCGCATAGAGACATATTGTGATCTGGGCTATAATATAAGTACCGTATATTATTATTATTATTTAAATGGAGGGCAATACACACATTTAGGCCTAATGGGTCATAATCTGATGGATCACTAAAAGTGGAAAACAGAGAGGTATTCCTAATATTTTGGAAAAATAAATTGGTTATAGTTTATCCGGAACGCATATGACTAATGCCAATAGAAGATTTGTATATCATATAAAATTTTGGCATCCCAAAGTTCAAAACTTCTGTATTCTTTGTCCATTTCCCCCAAACCTACCTGTTTGTTTATGTCTACTTAATAGGCAATTTACATTGAAATGATGAAAACCCTTTAGGTTTTATTATTTTATATTTGTTAAATATTTACCAAGCATGATATGAACAGTAAAAGTATTATATTAAAACAATAATGTGTCTGGTTTTTCAATATAATTTCTTACAATAGTGTGGTTTCAATTCATATCATACACTGTCGGTCAAAATGGTGGAATAATTATTTTTACCCCTATTTATGGAATGATTTTGACAATGATTTATTCCTAATAGATCTAGATAATAGTATACATTCTCAGATTGTATTGAATAATAATTTGCCAGTGTTTGTTTTGCGTGATTGCTAAAGCATGTGTATGCTACTATGCTTATCAACTAGGGGACCTGCGCCCTTAAGTCATAACTGACAGTAATGAGGATTAATGCCTCATAAAAGGGCATTAATAAAGCACATCAACACGGTTTTGATCCCGGGGGCTCACAGTAACGAGGCCATTGCTTAGCCAATGAATCATGACTGTACGCAGCGGGGGCTAGGGTACGTCACCGCCCCCCCCCCCCCCCCCCTCCCACAGATACAAAAAACAAAGAAAATGCAATAAATCATCAATAATTCATTGCATTTTGCCCCGACCCCCAACATAAACAAATCCTCTATGTGGGCATGCCTTGAACCATAATACATGGCCCTACATAGGATTTTTTCTGTTGACTTAAGGACGTAGGTACCCTAATTGATGAGCATAGTACCACACACATGCTGTAGCAGTCACGCAAAAAAAAGAACACTCGTAAATTATCATTCAATAAAATCTGGGAATATATATGATTATTTAGATCTATAAGGAATAAATCATGGTCAAAATCATTCCATAAATTGGGGTAAAACAAAAATATTCCACCATTATGACCAACAGTGTATATAGTGAGCCTTAATTTTGCATCGCTGTTTCTTGTAGACTCTTCAAACATCCTCAGTAGAAGAGCTTTCTGTGGATAGTAAGCATGTGATCAGCCTGTGGAATCTTGGACTTCATATGTCCCAGAGTGAAAACACTCAAACTGATCTACCAGGAAGAGAAGAATGTCTCATCAGGAATTATCACAATGGCCTGCTCTCTATTCCATCATCTAACTCACCTCCACGTTGAGGGAGCCCTGTTGCTTCCATTATCTAATGTACTGAATGATCCTGTGTCATTTTGTGATGCGGTTAAAACATCATGTCCTCGACTCACCAAGCTGTCCTTTACCTTCATTACACTGAACAACGAGACGGCAGCCGAGATCATCCAACTCATGAAGACTCATCCACACCTGACAAGCATAGTGTGAGTCTCATTTGATTTACCAGGGTAATGATTGCCACAGTATAATCAAAATCTTACTTGTATTTATTGTGGAACGCATTTCGGTTTACCTTTTACTGTGAGTTTCTTCTCTTCATTTGTTACCTCTATATATCTCTCTCTCTCTCTCTCTCTCACCCACACCTCCCTCTTTCTATGTCCCTCTCGTTTAATTATTTTTCTTTCTCTTTTCCAAGTTCTCTATCGATCCCTTTCTCCCACTCTCTTACCAGCATTTCCTCTCTTTCACTCTCTTTATCATCACCTCTTTCACTATCATACAACAACCTGTTGTAAAAGAGATGGTTTGAAGTTTTTTACTGCCCGATACAAACCTGTAAGCATATAACTTATGCAGTATGCTTACATGGTATTGATACAAATGGGATACCGATTATGTTTGATCTCATAAGAGTAAAACTAGCGTTGATGGACCTATCATAGTTGTTAGGTCCATGAGTTAACACAGTTGGTTCTTGATATCAAAAGGAAATTGAATTGGCAAAATACTCTGCCCAACAAGCAACCTATCATAATTGTCACTAAATTTGATTTTATGCAGGGTCAGCGATAGCTGCATTAAGGTTTTGAAATGAATCTCAGAGGGTTAAGAAAGTGCATACATGAGTGGGTTGTCTAAAAGATTAGATGATGGGGTGCTGTACAGGGGATTTTACAATACTTTACATAATCTGTTGATCTCTTTATTTCAGGATTTATTCATATCAATATGATTTTCTTATTATAAATGTAAATCAATACTTTATCTTATTCATCATGATGTATCCTACATACACAATTTTGATACCATGGTTATTTGCAGTCATGCAATATAAATACAGAGCGATACTATGCAAGGTTGGATGTGTAATTATTGTCATCTAATCTCACACCACATAGCTAGCATACATCTTTCATTGCTTGTTAAAAGAGTATCATACGTCAGGTTTGTTCAAAAGATCATGAATTGAGCCCCCGAAATGTACTGTTTTATTACTATAGGTTGTATTACTGTGATACCAACGCGGATCTGGATCCAGTGATTTCTGAGGTGAACAGTGAAGGCAAGGTAACTGTCACCGCGGGGCATGGTTATGTGGTAAGATATAACACTAGATTACATGGCCATCCTCTGATTGATTCTTCTACCCTTTTCTGGCATTCCATCGATTCAAAGTAGGCTATTTTTTTAATTATCCATATTTAACTCCGCCCAATCGGTACCCAAGAATAAACAATGCACATAATTTAAATTGTCTTTTATGTGTTTATTCTGGCCTGATTAAAATGATCGCATCTAGCAATAGGTTTGTTCTTGATCTGTGTAATGATATCCGAAAACTGAAATATAAAAAACACAGAGAAAAAGACTCGTCACAACTATATGAACATTATTAGTGAAAAAGTACTTTTCCTTCACGTGGATGATGTATAAGGCAAACGCTCATTGTACTTTGTTCTCTTTAAAACCGATATGACCTTAAAAGTAATACAAAGTTTTGGGAAATTTTGAAAATTGGATGGATAGTGATTCTTTACAAGTTTGATATATTTGGATGCCCCTGTGGATGTATTATAAGCACTAGAAAATTTAGCCCCTAAAACACTTCTGCTTTCGAGAAAAACTTACCGGTGCTCCCGGTCAATTTTGATAAATTTCAAATAGATTTTAGTTTTACTACCGGGTAAATGATATCCTAGTATTTGATCATTATCATTTGCCCTTTGGTTCCAGCACCTGGGTTGGTCGGTCGATTTTTTTCTTCTTTTTCTTCCCTCTTTGGGCTAATATTTCTCAGTTTAGAATGCTTTAATACATGTGTTTCAGCGACATCATTCCATTCATATCTTTTCACCTCATATTAAACTATGGTTTACAATGTTGTCTTGAGACGACACTCTGTGCTTCCCAGCTGACGAAGTTGGTTTTCAACTACCTGTAAAACTTGGTAGCAATGTGAAGATTGTTGGCACATTTTACAGGTAGTCCCGGCCACAAAGTGGTCTTTTTACTAACCAAAGAAGGGACCGAAACTGACACAGGAAAAGACAGCCAGACAGTTTTGCATGCAAGAGGTTCAAATCATAGCCTATAATTACAAATGTTTGTATTTAAACTGGCCCACTTCGCTCTTCATTCCTGTTTCAGTTCTGGGGATTGTTCCCAGCATACGTTTTCTTGAGTCTGAAATCAGTCAAATCTGACAAGACATTTAAACAATTGAAATACATGAATGTTTGAATTCATTGCATTGTATATACACGTACATGAGGCCGGACCGGGGTCTACTTATTTACACTAGCAGGATTTCAAACTAGGGCAGAAAACGAGTCAGAATTTGGGAATAATTTGATGATTTTATGCATTTATATCCCATTTAAACAAACATAATACATATAATACATATTTTCTTATTCATTAAAAAAAAAATCTAAAAAAAAATTCAAAAAATAAATAAAAAGCCAACAGTAGATTTTAAGATTTGGGTCGGTCGCAAAGGGCAATGCAACAATTTTTTTTTTAAGCCTTACCTTTTTTGTTAATGACTGAAGGTTAAATAAAATCAAACAAAACATCTCTATAAAAACGATTGTGCATGATCTATTCGTTAACACAAATAGAAATCTGACCCCAAAAATTACAATCTCCGGAAGCTTAATTTTATTAATTAAATTCACAATATCATAGAAATTATAATTGCCAAATTTAACAGCAAATCATCCATTGTTTCTTTGAATGGTAATTTTTATATTCTTTTCATTTACATCTAGTTTTTCTTGTATCTAAATCCATAGTAATGAAGGGAGGATAACGCTCTAGTAATGTGGTTTCGCCATCAAGCAACAACGTAGCAACATTTTTAACACATTAGAAGGTGACCCTCATCAGACCACGAGATGGCAGCAGACTACTACGGCCTTGAAAATGAAACCTGTCGAATGTGGATGTGACCAGGCTACCCGAATAACTAATTACTAGTATACTAATTGAAGGATCATTAGAACTAAATGTATGGAATACAGTATCTTAAAGCCTATCTGCACTAGTTTGGCCAGGAGGGATTAGACCTCCCAGCATGGACACTAACAGGTGGTTATCTCATCATATTAGCTCTCAATTAACGTAAGAAAAAGGGGACCATGCATGATGGGCGATTGGTCACTAATTAGGCATTGTTTGCTATATAGAGAGCGCAAGTAGCTAGTGCAGTGGGGCTTTAAGCAATTATTGACCATGTCTTGATACTTTTGATGAATAACTTTATAATAATGGTTGAAGCATATGGAGCTCCAAGGTAACCAAAAGTTGAAGCCTTGTGTGCCCTCACCATTTAATATAATAAAAAAGAGGCTTCCCGGACGGGTGAAGATGGATTATTACCGGTATGTAAAATCAATCTATGCAATACAATCTGCAGCATACAATATACACTGAGCCTACAGCCAACAAGCTATGTTCTCATTTCCATGTCCATCAGGCTCCCACATAACAGACTTTCAAAACTTACCCGTTTCGTTTGTAATTGTTGACATTGCAATTAATTAATGTATTATAATTCAATATGTTACTCTAATTGATCTTTCCTAATATTTGCTATCTGTATTAACTTTGCTCTTAATGCATCAATACTTTTAGCTACATGTCTTTAGTTTAAGGTTTTTGCATTTCTTCTTGTAACTAGTGAAATATACTTGTACATGCTTATGTTTTACTTTGTAAAGCGCATAGAGAAACTTCCATTTATTATGCGCTTAATAAATCAATTTTTATTATTTTATTATTACAACAAACAAGCTATGTTTAAATTAGGCTCCTTCATTTCCTCATTTCCAATTTTACTGAAGTCCTTAATTTACAAGTAACTACAAAAAAATCAAAGTGATTTGATATACTTTATGAACTTACGTGTATTCAAATACGTCTGTACTGTAATAGTATCATTACATTTCTTGTAAATAAAGCTGAAAATGTGTAACCTGAAATATGAAAAGAACTGAACTGAACTGAAGTGAATTTGAACAAATCCAAACTCTCTGTTGATTGTTTAATAACAACTCCAACTGGTTTGAGTTTCCTCATATTAGCTATACTGTAATGATGATTATAATATAATGCATGGCACAATCATAACAAGGTCATCAGGAATCTAATCCGTAAGGTTCTGTTGATATATCCTTCATCATGGTGATACATGTATTCTGTAAGAATTCAAAGGAGCTTTCCGGTATACCAGGATTTATTTCATTGTCTACGGGTAAAGTTATTTGTATCAACTTTTTCCTGTTTAACCGATAATACATCCATTATCAAGAAAGATTGCTGAAAATATAAATTGTAGATTGTATATACTCGATCTAGACAAGCTTTAGTCCTATTTCTGTTGTATCTAATAAATTCTTGCTTTTGAGATTGATCATGTTTTTTTTAACTTTAATCAAATGGTTTGGAAAATGGCGTTTGATGGAACACTTCTCTTGATTTACAGGATTATTGTTGTTTTATTTAATATCATTAGAATGTGTGCCTATTTCCCATCACAATGATGCAATGTAAGTTATGTTTATATTAATTTTGTCTATGATCAGTAGATCTGAATAGGATATAGACCAATGTAATAGCTTATAAATTGTCAAAGGTTTAATCTTATCTACAATGACTATTTCTTTCAATTTTTATTTCAAAGATCCATTGCTCCTGTACAGTGTATAAACCATTACATCTTATCAATTTATACTCTATTATGAATATATTTCCATTTATATCTATATTGTAATAATCGTTTCCATTATTACCTGAGTTGTAATGATTTGCCAGTTTGTGTGTAGTGCACCTAAATATGGGAAAGAGAAGTGCAATCTTTCAATGTGCGTTATGTTATATTCTCTTTGTTCAAGCTGTTTTTATTTAAAGCATTGTTGTTCTTGCCTTGATAAAATCTGGAATCATCTAAAAGCAAAGTGTGAATTTCAGTTTTTGTTATATTTTCAATGTTCATCGATTTGCAGGACTGCAGTAACGTGTTATTGATATCTGGAATGCATTGACTATGTACATATATATACATGTATACTGTTCTCAGCTGAGGAATCACATTGCATTCATTCACGTCTTTCCACAAACGTTTTCTATATCTTAATTTATTTTTGCAAATATACATGTATATAAGAATTTATATTTTTGTATGTGAATAAAGTGTAAACACCCATCGCTCATGTACAGTGTTTTAACCATTACATCTAATAAATGTATACTCTATTATAAATATATTTCCATTTATGTCTATTTTGTAATGATTGTTTCCATTATTACTCAAGTTGTGATGATTTGCCAGTTTGTGTGCAGTACACCTAAATATGGGAAAGAGAAGTGGAATCTTGCAATGTGTGTTACGTTATATTCTCTTTGTTCAAGCTTCATTTAAAACGAGGGAGGATGGGATGAAGATAGATGAGAAACAATAAGAAGAAGGGAGAGAGAAAGCCAGAGAGGAAGAGATATAAAACAGAAGATAAAGAGAAAGATAGTTGAGAGGTGAAAATAGAAGAGCCAAGAAGAAGAAGAAACAGAGAGAGGGGGAGAATGGTATGAAAACAGAGGATAAAGAAGAAGGGAGAGAGAAAGCCCGAGGGGGAAAAGAGATAAAGTGGAAGATAGTTGAGAGATGAAAATGGAAGAGAGAGAGGGGGGGGGGGGGGGGAATAGAATATGACATACCAGACGAGATACAATAGACATGTACAAACAAAAAGTATAAACCTGTATACTCGACGAATGTTGTAAATGACTTCCCACAGTTATAGTTCGGATGATTTATAACAAAATGGCTTTTGGAATATAGTAATCTTTGAGGTCTTGTGCCGAGAAGCAGTGTCTGTGCTTCTTTTCATGGACCACAGGAAATACCATAATTTGGCTCTTACACGTGCTCTATAAATCATAGTTTCAGCCGTACTCCAAAATTGATGTCTTCTTTATTGGTTGCAAAATTCCCTCGCATAATAACAACGACCCCCTATATATGTATAGCATAAATATTAGTCTTGTATATGAACAAATGTGCACAGGCAAAGGCTGATTGTGTGCATGAAAAACAAAGTTTATTTTTAAAGAAAGGGGCGTCGACCCAGGCCGGGTCTTAAAGGAAATTGCCAACATTGCATGCTAAGAGGAGGGGGGGGGGGGGGCTTTGTAATGTTCATTATTTAAGAGCACCAGTGGTTTGAGTCCATGATATTTGTTTCATACAATTAACGTCAAGTATTGTGGAGTTATGAATATAATGTCCACCCCCGTAAGGCCTCCCATCGCAGCAGCTTTCCTGACCTTCTTTTCTTCTGTAATTTCATAGATCCTCTTCCATTCTGTAACCCTCACTCCAAATATCATATTTAAAGTCTGTTTACCTCCCTCCTTCTGCTTTCCACGGCATCCCTCAATTAAATCTCCTTCTAATCCTGTCACTGTCTACATCATCTCACCCCCTTTCCCCGTCCGTATCAACTACCTTCTCCCTCACTCTCTCCTTCTTTGTTACCTCTCTTAATTAGTCTCTCTCCATCCCCAACTCTCCACCCCCCTCTCTCTCTCTCTCTCTCTCTCTGTATTTGCTCCCTAGCTTCATTGCTAAATTTCTCTTCTTTATATGACCTTCTCACCCCCTACTGCCCAACCCAATGTCTCTAATTGGCCTACTAGTATATCGAATAGAATTGACCAGTTCACAAATGTGTTTGATTCAACTTGATTCAATTTCTCATAACCACCCCCCCCCCCATGCTACATGATCATGAGAGACTGAATCATTCACAGTGTATTGTATCCAATGCTACATGATCATGAGACACTGAATCATTCACAGTGTATTATATCTAAAAAGCCAGGAGTAGAATCACAGGTTGATGATGCTGCTATATCTATCAATCCTAAATGTATGAATTTGGAGACGTTCAAATGCAATTCTGAATTGCTTGAATACATTTGTGAAATGGTCTCTACATAGACACTCTTGTTCAGTTTACACGATCACACTCCACATTGCACACATTTAATACAATTGTACATCAACTAGACAAACATGTAAAAGTTCAATGATTTAATTATTACAATCCACAAGAGTACACTTGCTCGACATCTAAGTCCCAATTTTGAATCATGATCTCAAAGGTATGTCTTTCACATTTTAAAGCCTCATTTTTTTAAGGGAAGTTCTAAAGTAGTATTATCTTTCAAATGCCGTTGGAATTTAACCATTTCATTTTGTTGGCCAGCAAATGGGACATAGTACCTTTAAGGTAGATGAGCTTGTGAGGCTAGGCATCATTGAACAGGTCGAGGAGCCTACATCCAGTCATGGTACATGTAGTACCTAAACCCAATGGATATTAACATACATCTCAAATAATCATAAGTACTTCTTAATGTATGGCGCAGTATAAATGGCCATTATTATTAAAGGGATCATTTAATATTAAATCTGAGATACACGGCTCTACGTATTACCAGTGTCTGTGATGGTGTAATATTGAAGCCCTAAAAAAAATCGCGCTTCAAAATGATCAAGAAGTGCCTCAAAAAAGTAAAAAAAATTGAGTGACCGGTTTTACCATACTCGTTTTCCTCAATTGTTATGAAAACCGTTTGGTAAACGGTTTTCAAAATTTGTAATTCCAATCATCAATATCTTGATAATCAGACAGGTGACCGGCTTGTAAAAGTCATGGAGTTTTTGACAGACCTAAAGGTTAATAATTATCATTGCAACATGAGCTAAATCCAGGATTTTGTTTCAGAATCTGAGACAAAGTTACTTGATCCCTTTAATTGAACTGTCAGTGTACTAAAATGTTTGTTCTCGTTCTTGTTGTTGTAGTTGGTGAGTCTGTCCAGGAGGCTCCTCACCCTGTACCTTGTGTCTGAACATGTGAGATGTAAAGCTATGATTCAAGGTGAATGTCAGTCTGTCCAGGAGGCTCCTCACCCTGTACCTTGTGTCTGAACATGTGAGATGTAAAGCTATGATTCAAGGTGAATGTCAGTCTGTCCAGGAGGCTCCTCACCCTGTACCTTGTGTCTGAACATGTGAGATGTAAAGCTATGATTCAAGGTGAATGTCAGTCTGTCCAGGAGGCTCTTCACCCTGTACCTTGTGTCTGGACATGTGAGATGTAAAGCTATGATTCAAGGTGAATGTCAGTCTGTCCAGGAGGCTCCTCACCCTGTACCTTGTGTCTGAACATGTGAGATGTAAAGCTATGATTCAAGGTGAATGTCAGTCTGTCCAGGAGGCTCCTCACCCTGTACCTTGTGTATGAACATGTGAGATGTAAAGCTATGATTCAAGGTGAATGTCAGTCTGTCCTGGAGGTTTCTCACCCTGTACCTTGTGTCTGAACATGTGAGATGTAAAGCTATGATTCAAGGTGAATGTCAGTCTGTCCAGGAGGCTCCTCACCCTGTACCTTGTGTCTGAACATGTGAGATGTAAAGCTATGATTCAAGGTGAATGTCAGTCTGTCCAGGAGGCTCCTCACCCTGTACCTTGTGTCTGAACATGTGAGATGTAAAGCTATGATTCAAGGTAAATGTCTTTAAGCAGATGTGACATGTGAACGGTCTCTTCTCCTCATGCATACTCTGCATGTGAACCTGTAAACTATGCTTCACGGTGAACCCTTTGCCACACTGCAAGCACACGAAGGGTCGTATGCCCTTGTGGCGTCTCTCATGCTTGGTCAAGCCCCCTTTATCTGAGAACCCTTTGTTGCAGACAGGACAGAAGAAGCGCAAGGGGCGCGTCTGGTGCATCCGTCTCTTGTGCTGGTAGACTGCATTCTTGACCCGGAAGCCACGTCCGCAGAGGTCACACTTGAAAGGCTTCAGACCGTTGTGCTCTCCTTGATGGTTGTTCAGAGCGGTCTCTGAGGCAAAGGATCGAGCACATAGGTTACATCGGTATAACCGATGCTGCTCGTGGTTCTTTACGTGATCCAGGAAACGAGCTTCGTTCATGAACATCCTTCCGCAATCTGTGCATTTATAAGTTCCTTTACCTTCATGGACTTCCTTCTCATGCTCATACGCTTTGGTCTTATCAACATACCTCTTGGTGCAGTAGCGACATTTGAAAGGTCTTGGCTTGATGTAATAGTCGGCCGCTTTACCCAACATGTCTTGGGGCTCCTGAGGTTTATTTTTGGCTTTCCTGTTTCGAGACTGCATGGATAATCTTCCACTTTGCATTCTTGTTTTATTGCCTACATTTGGAATTTCCTCTTCTTCAGGAACAGACGTTCTTTTTTCAATAATAGTATTTGAACTTCCAATAACATTATTAATATTTTCATCAATATTCTCTGTCTGTTTCTTCGTTCTCTTTTCAACTTCTAGTTTCATTTTGCGATCTCTCCTTTTAGGTGTGTCTACGACGTCCTTGAACTCTTTGTGTGTCATCTCGTGCTTCAAGCACTCTAGCTTCTTGGCGAATCGTGTGGAACATATCCTACAGGAATGATTCCTAACCACCGGTATACCATGCATATCACGCTCATGTCTGTACAGCGCACCTCTGGTCTTGTATGCCTTGTCGCACTTGGTGCACTTATGAGTCCTGCTGACGTGTCTCGCCATGTGTTTCGTCAGCATGAAAGTATTCCTCTGCCTTTCTCCGCACACCGGACATGTGTGCTCTTCTGTGAATTCATGGAACATGGCGTGAGCTTCGAGCCTTCCTTCCGAAGGGAAATTCTTCCCGCAGACGGTGCAGACATAGTGCTTAACCAGCTCAACTGCGTTTTCTGTCTCTGTCAGTTTCTCAGAGCCAGGCTGATTACTCTCAACTTCATTCTTGGTTTTCACCTTCCACGTGACGATGGGACATAGTTCTTTGGATGAATCGGTCTCATGCTCAAACTTGACGTGTCTCATCATCCTCTTAGCAGACGGAAGCCTGGTGCTGCATTGGTTGCATTCAAACTCATCATCCTCTGTTGAAAAAAGGAGAAGAGAAAGAAGGATCACAACACTAAAAATACATGTAATAATTATTATTCCTGTTTTATTTATTAATGTAGAGCGCTTTGAGCATGTTTATGTAAAGGCCCTGTATCAATATCAATACGTATATACATTCTACATTTCCCTTTCCCCCCTCCCATTCCTTAACTTGTTACGTAGGTGGTTTAAAGCCCATCTGTATTAGTTTACGGGAGGAATTAGACCACCCTGCAAGGTCACTTACAGGTGGTTATCTCATCAATTCATCTCTCAATTAACATAAGAAAAAGGAGATCATGGGGGACCAATGGTCACCGATAAAGCATCGTTTGTTATATAGAGAGAGCAAGTAGCTACAAGTAGTACAGTGGGGCTTTAAACTACTGTACTATCTACCTTAAAAAATTGTTTCCTCATGCACTTTCTAATATTACCTCTTAGACATAGTAGATTTTGAGGGCTATTCGTGAAAAGGGGAGGGGTTGGTTAATGAAGACCCAAATAATTTTGCACACTGAAAGAATGTCTATGTACCCTTGTTGGACAAAAATTTGCAATTGGTAATAATTCTTCTGAAGTCCCCCATGCAAGAGTATAATGGTCTGGTGAGCACCAGGTGGTGTTTCACAAAGATCTTAAGTCGAACTTAACTCTAAGTTGGACTTAAATGTTATGGAGAGCCATTTGTAGCCTTAAAATGAAATATATTCAAAAGCAAAAATTCAAATACTTTAGACTTTTCATAAAATCCACATCAAGAACATGAAATCTCCTTGACAATAGAAAATATGAATGATTTGAATCAACATTTGATGCCTTTCAAAATAACTTTTACAAAATATTTTCATATATACATGTATGCTAGCGGCTTTCCATAATTTTTAAGTCCAACTTAGAGATAAGTTCAACTTAGGATCTTTGTGAAACACCCTCCAGGTATATGAATATCTTACCTTCATTAAAGATGAGGTCATCCCACTTTGTCTTGAATCCTACCAGGTCACTGTAAACCTCACTATAGAACACCTTCAACTCCTCCCCAGGCTCAATCATCTTTGTTGCTCTGAAGTAGACATCCCCGAACGACTGAATGGCCTCAAGGTTCTGTTCAGATTCAGTCCGAGCGTTCTGGATGTAGGACATCATGTGGGAACAGCCCTTGCGTTTGCCATCAATATACAGGAAGACCTTCCCTCGTAAACACAGCTGTGATAAAATAAGATAGGACTTTAATATAATAATAATAATACTCAGTTTTTATATATATAGCGCTTCTTACAATCACGAAGCGCTCCCAAACTTGGAGATTATTACCCTGGCCTTAGCTGGGCTGCCATTACGGTGCTCTAGCATTTCAAAGAATTAATTCCTGCGGTTCTTGTTGATAAGAAATTTAAACGGTAAGAATTGCTTATCAATCCTTCTCACTCATGAATTACTGGACTGGGCATAATGAAATTCAAAAAAGGTTCTTGATTTGTAAAGTTCAATATCATGTAACAATGGATGAAGTTACAAAAACATGTGATCGATGAAAAGAGGGTTTTACTGAGCCACATTCCGTTTATGATAAGTCTGAAAACTTGATGGCACCTTAGAGGTGGCACCATGGCAGGAAAATACATTTTAACAATATTAATAATAATAGGCATTTATATAGCGCCGTCTATCTGGACAATTCTATTCCGAGGTGTCCACAAAAAATAGAAAGCATGAGTTTGGATGAGTGTCATAGTGCCAAGTACAGGTCTTGTTAAAAAAGATAAGATTTCAGCTTGGATTTAAAGGTCTGTAAGGAAGTTATGATTCTAAAATTAGATGGTAAATTATTCCAAAGAGAAGGTGCTGCAGCTGAAAAGGCACTTTCACCGCAGGCTACTTGCGTCTTGGGGATCTTAAGAAGATGCTGGTGTGATGATCTTAGGTTATCAATACAATGCCCCCTACACCCTTTCCCTATCTCTGCAGTACAGATAACATACCTCCCATGTAGATTCTTTATGAGCTCCGCTGTCCTCATCTAGAAGATTGCCCTCATAGGGTCCAATCATCGTCCCCTTCTCTACCGGTCCACTGGCAACCACACCCCTGATGTTTTCATCATCACCAGCAGCAAACTTAAAGCTCAGGAAATCGGGTAAATCTGCTCCTGGCCTCTCCTCCTCCTTCAACGACTTCTCTTTGGCTTTACGTCCTCTCAAGTTCAAGATACCTGGTAGCACAAAAATGTTTTTCTGTAAAGCGGACGAGGGTGTCAGGACGTTTGACGTTCTTGATTGCGCGGCTGTGATAGGTTGAATGATGACGGGATGGGAAAGGACGGTCTGACGGATCGTGGAGATGGTGGATGGGGAGGTAGAGGTATGAGTCGTGACTGGATTTGATTGAAGATGGATGTTTGTAGGAGTGAGAGAGTCAGGAAGGGAAGAGGTAGTGAGATGCGATGAGGAAGCGGTGGACGGTTCCTTGCTGATGGTGTCAGGATCTAGAGGGGTAATTCCAGGGGTGTGGTCACCGGTGGTAATTACCGGTGGAGGGGGGAAGATAACAGCCTGACTGGTGGTAGGAGTGGTAGAGGATGATGGCGGGAAGCTTGATGATTGAGTGGTAGGCTGTAGGATAGTGACATGTTGAAGACCACGAGAGTAATTGAGAGGCTGCTCACCAGATGGTTGAAGAGTTGTGTTGGAATTTGGAAGTACCGATCCTGTACCTTGAAAAGGAAAGGTGTTTAAGATATGATTAAGAACTGGTAGTTTTTCATTTATTTTGCACTTGTATAAAAAATAAACATTAATTTTAAGTAAAAGGCTTAAAATAAGAAGAACTGGTAGTTTTCATCAATTTATTTTGCACTTACATGTATATAAAAAATAAACATTAATTTTAAGTAAAAATGCTTATAATATAAGCAACAAATATCAACAACCCTAATCCACCCATTCCCCCCCCCCCCCCCCTCCCAATCACTCTTCATGTGATTGTGAGAGTAGAGTTGGTCTCAGTGCACTCTTCATTACGGTGCAAAAATTCTTATTTTTTTCCTAGGAACTCAATTTTAAAACATTCCATTCCAAAAATGAAACATTAATACAGAAGTCTCTTGTTATTTTGTTTTGTTTCCTTTCACCAAAGCTCTTTTTCAGTTTAATAAAAATGCTCTCTACTAACAAATATCTTTTTAAATGCTTACCAGTATAAATGGAACGAAGCATAACCTGACCATTTCCAAAGTCCTCTCTGTTTCTCAGCGGCTCTACCTGATCCACCACATAGGGAGGTTGTTGTGCGTGCGGTGAGATGTGGTAGGGGAGCTGGTAGTGTTGTAAGTGTTGTGCATGTTGCTGCTGTAGCTGAGGATGTGTATGGTGGTGACGCAGCTGCTCCTGGTCTCTCTCGCTAGATGGATAGAAACCCTGGCGGTAACTCGGATCCATGGTACAGCACCCTCTATGACATCACATGTATAGGATCTTCAAAGACATGGGTAGAGAAAGAGTAGACAAAAATATACAATTTTAGAATAATAAATACTCCACTCTTCTCTACCTCTGCAGACCTTTAGGCAGGTAAAAAAGCATTTTTCTGTAGTTTTTGGCCCCTCCTCCCAATCATTCACATCATACGAAGAACTTTAGCTTACATTTAGCGCATGCGCAGATCGCTCATCCGATCTTGGCCTCATTTTCATAAGATGGTGCCTAGCCTAGCCGACATGGGCCCTTCAGATTGGCTATCGCTGGTCTCTATTCATTCAATGCTATAGGATATTTGTGCTAGGAGCAAGCTAGCGATTTTTCGTTTTTTTTCGATACCAAAGTTATGATATTTCAGTTAAACCCTTTATTATTATGTCATGATTTTTTCACTTAGGTAAATGTATCTCATTTTAGTTGAAGTTTCACTTAACTATTTTTTAAGTTTGAAGAATTCTCATTTTCATCATATTTAAGGTACAAACTGGAAATTTTTTTCTGAAATGTTCCTTAATTTTTCTATTTTATGTGTTTGCAATGCTGTGCATGCGTCAGGTAGGTGTGAAGTGTGTCACCTGTTTAAAGCAGGACGTGTCAAAATCTCAGGGGTGACGTAATATTATGTATTGACTGTGCCATTGAACTTAAGTTGCGCTAAGTTGCGCTTAAATAGAATAGTTCCTCTCGCACTTAAATTTGAAGCAACTCGGCCAATGAGAGCGAGTAAAGTCGATGTAGGCCTACAGCGCTCAATGCGCAAAGTTCTGCGCTTTTTCAGAAACGTATCCAAAATTTGACCCTTAACTCCGGCGTTGAGATGCCCCACTAAAACAAACCCAAAATGAAGTAAAAATTTGTTAAATGTCCAAATAAAGATCATGAGTTAAAAGTTGTTATGTTTATTACCTTTTCGTGTCAATTTTCTTGTTATTTTTCGAGTAATTTTCGGATAATCGTTGATATTAGTACACACTTTTTCACAGGTTTCACGGCAAACCGCTGCACAATACTAGTGCATATCGATGGTGGGTTGTGGGCGGGCGCGCGCCTGTGTGTAGTTATCTACTGTAATGACTAAATGAGGATCTGAGACATTACAGTAGATATCTTCGTGCGTCACCTTCATCTCTTCTTCATTCTTGTTCTTATTCTCCTCCCTCTCTTTTTCTTCTCCTCAATCCTCATCCACTTCTTCTTCTTCTTCTTCTTCTCCTCTTTTTCCTTCCTTTTTTAGTTTTACTCCTTCTTCACGTTTTCTTTTTTTTTCTAGAGTCTAGATTAGGTCTAAAGTTACTCCTCCTTCTTTCTTTCTTTCTTTTTCAATTTTGTTGTGTGAAATGATCATCTAATAATTGATCTAGTCTACGATCTGCTTTGATTCCGCGTCTTCAGGCACGACTGAGGGAATCAAAACTGATGGCATTTTGAAAATGAATGAATGTGGCCTAACGACAAACCTACGAAACATTCGCTATTTAACATAATCACTCATACAGATATCAGATCTGGAATAACAAACTCGGCCTCGGACAATCTTTGCGAACTGCTACACACAAATATCTCAGTAGACGGGACCACAGTTTACCAGGATGAAGGCAAAAAATGCGGAAATAATTGGCCAAACTAATATATTCAAATAAAAAAACAATGAAAATATTGAAATAAAATCAATTCTCATTGAAATTTGCAATTCATTATAGGTTATCCGTCTAGAAATACTACTGGAAACTCACATTACTGGATTGTTTTTTTAAATCAGTCTGATACCTGAAGGTAGCTACTTAATAACTCCTTGAGTAATTGCTAACCAAAGTGGGTTGCCGATTTGACGATCGAAGTCCATATCCTAAACCTTTATAAATATTATGCCTGTCATAATATTAATAGGCAAATTAACTTTTTCTTGGATAATACTTCTGGACTTTCCAGCTATAATCTCTTTTTTGTTGGTTTGCTTGTTTGTTTCAACGAAGATCTGACTTTTCACTGATTGAACCTTTTTTTTATCATTCTTCTATCAGTATTTATTTCTCATTAGGCCTATGATTGTTTACTGAATATCCTAATGATATCCTAATTCAATACTTCATTTGTTTTCTATTCTCCTCTTTCGGTCTTTATCCTCGTCTTTATTAAAATATGTCATAACATGTAACTTACAGGCTGAGCTCGTTAAAGGGCAAGTCCACTCCAAAAAAAAAAACACTTATATAAAAGCAGAAAAATCACTAGTCAAACCAATCAAAAAAGTTTGAGCAAAATCGGATAACTGATAAGAAATTTATGAATTTTTAATGACATGAAAAACTTTGAAAATCACGAAACAAATCGGCAACTCAATCATGAGTCTGTGACGTCATTGCCTCACTATCCATTAATTAGTTTCTTTATAATGATAATATAAATTTCCAATTTCCCCCCTAAATATATATTTCATTTCCTCACACCATCATCCAAGTTTACTGCCTCCTAGCTTCTTACTCTATGGATAGGCGCCCCTAAATACATGATAGCATTGTTTATCTCAGTGCAATATTTATAGCAAATTGTTAATATTGTTAAGTATATATGTTGCGTCACCTGTGCTTGGGAGGAGAAAAGCGGACTGAACTAAATAAGATCTGGCTATTTGTGTCATTACTCAAAACAATTAATCTCAAGATGACAAGAATGGAGATCGACAAACAGTTCCAGATGAAACAAAACTTGCCAGCTTCTCTCGTGTTTGAATCCGCCACTGAGCTGAGATCAATTATTGTGTGATGTAAATTCAGACCGTGATGATGAATCAGGGGCGGATCTAGCTTTTTGCTAAGGGGGGGGGGTTTGACCAAAATAATGACGATGCGGAGCATCGTCCACGAGCCGCGAAGCGGCGAGCCGATTTTTTGGGGGGTGTTTATTTGAACCCCGTAAGTGATGTTTTCCTGGCATCTATTAACACAATGGAGACCATAAAAAGCAGTGCATGATAACGTCTTTTTAAATCAAGTAACAGTTTAATACATAGTTATATCCAGAGTTATCATGTGTTTGGTTAAGTTACCAGATGAGTTGAATATCTTCTCACAATATTTGCACTTGAAAGGGTTTCTCTCCAGCGTGCGTTCTTTTTTCTTTCTTTTTTTCTTTCTTTTTTTCTTTTTTTTCCCTTTTTTTTTTTTTTTTTTTTTTTTGGGCCGCCCAAGGGGGGGGGGGGTTGCAACCCCCCAACCCCCCCCCCTGGATCCGCCACTGTGAATGAGATCTGGCTATTTGTGTCAGTCGATCAGTAGACTTCAACAATGATCACGGTCTGTAAACAAATAAGATAAAAGAAGATACCCTTAATTAAGATCAAACTATAACATAATCCTCTATGAACCACTGTAATCCTCGGTTCTCTCCTCCTGGTATAATTGATTGGGGATCTGCAAGTGAACCACTAATGGTTTATGACGGAAATTAAAGGATTTCATACTGCATGATGGGTGGTTGAAACAGAAAGAGAGAGAGAGAGAGAGAGTGAAATTAAATTGACATACACATTAACACATTAATGGTGAATTTTGTCCATGTACATTTATTAATATTTCATTTGGATATTTTACTATGTATAATATTTTTATCTGATTTCGGAAAAAGAAAAAAAAAAAAAAAAAAGAGTGAGAGAAAGAGAGTTAGAGAGAGAGAGAGAGAGAGATAATGATAATGATGATATTGATGAAAATGATAATAATAACTGAGCCTACAATAATGTTAATAATAATGATAATGACACACAAATTAATGGTGATAATATATTATGGACAATGTTTGTATTTCGACAGAAAATGATCACCATATCTTTAACATGACCCTACACATAATTGTAACATAATATTTTTTACCTAATTATAATCGAAGCACATTCTATCTAATATCAATGGACTTTTAGTATAGAGAACAACGATTCAAAATACATGTGCAAAAATTTTTTGCACATGTATTTTGAACAACTTCTTTTGCTTTCTTCTTGGAGGTTTACTTCGTTATTTAATAACGAAGTAAACCTACAAGAAGAAAGCAAAAGAAGTTGTTAAAATATGGTCCTTTTGGGGTAGTTTATATTTTTAAAATCGGGCGCGGCACTCCAGAATCCACTCTCACAAAAAAAAAAAAAATCCCGACTCCCCCTCCCCTGGAAACGATGATAAAGTGACGCTCCTGTCCATGCGCAACGTGATAATTGGATGAAAACCATCGCCCTCTGTTATACATTCGCAATTGCAATACTCGCAACGGCAGGCACACAATAATTGAATCATAAATGAATTAAAAAACCAATCGTTGTAAAAAGTTAACTCAAGCTTAAAATCAATCTAAAAAAAAGAAATACCTTGAATACGTTGAATTCATTAACCCCATTTGATCTTATGGGGGGGGGGGGCAATTTGCTCTCTGCAAAATCATGATTATGAACTCACAACAATGATTAGATGATGCCCTGGACCGTACGTATCGGTTCAGAGGCGAATGCAGGATTTTGCAAAAGAGGGGGGGGGGGATATATCCCCCCAATAATACACCATAACAAAACAAACAAAAAATTAATGATGAGAGCCCTCTAAGCGCGGGAGGGGGGAAACTGAATTCAGACAAGAATTCAGAGTCGAGAACGGTACAAAGGATCGTCTTCTTTCCCTAAAAATTTATTGAAACGTCAAAGCTTCCGCGCTTCGCGTAGCAGGGGTGGGGATACTGAATTATTAAGAGTCGAGAACGGTACAACGGATTGTCTTCTTTCTTTAATAATCTAATGAAACGTCAGAGTTTCCGCGCTACGGGCGGAGGAAGGGGAACTTGGTTTAAACATTAAGGATTCAGAGGCGAGGATGGTACATCGAATCGTCTTCTTCCTTTAATAGTCTAATGAAACGTCAGAGCTTCCGCGCTTCGCGCGGAGGAAGGGGAACTTGACTTAAACTAGGATTAAGAGTCGAGAACGTTCCAACGGATCGTCTTCTTTCTCTAATAATTTAATGAAGCGTCAAAGCTTCCGCGCTTCGCGGGGAATGGGGAAACTACTCTCTCCCTGCACCAACCCCCTAGGGAGCGCACTTCGCGTGCTCACTACCCCCCCCCCCCCCCCCCCCCCATCTAAAATGAAATCCTGGCTACGCGCTTGGGGATGGGGTGAAACCTGCCACACGCTTCTACCTCTTGGTTGCTTTGATCCATTGCCGAAAATATTTTGGCACCTATCATCCCCCCAACCACGGATACAAATCGACACCCTTGGGGGGGGGGGGGGGTGGGGGGGGGGGGGAGGGGGGCCTTAAATTTGCTGAAAAGAAAGGGGAAAGGGTAATCAGGACTTTGAATAGCATTTGGTATCTAATTTGTCTGACAAGCAAAAAGCAAAAACATAAACATAAACATAAACATAAACATTAAAACAACAACAAAATACGTCACCTCAAAAGCGACACAGGATTCGGGTTAAATTTGTGATTTGTGTACTAAAGCTATATGGTTTCTAATATCTTTAGGTTATATTTAGGATTAGAGTTCAATTTCGTGTTTGACACAAGGTTGGAGTTCGCTTTAAAGCCCTACCGCACTACTTATAGCTACTTGCACCCTCTACATACAAAGCAAACAATGCCTAATCAGTGCCTGTCGGTTCCGCCCCATGATCCTCTTTTCCTTATGTTCATTGCGAGCTGATGTGATGAGATAACCCCATGTAAGTGACCTTGCAGGGAGGTCTAATCTCCCCCCCCCCCTGGCCAAACTAGTACAGGCGGGATTTAATAAGTACCGTACTTCTACATTGTAGAATTCGCTAAATGATTTTTGACCGTGGAGAGCAGTTGTCGCCGGAGCAGGCTTCATATAACCTTTAAATGATGTGGTGACGCTTTGGACACAGTTACGCTCTAGATCACCTGCATATAAATAATAATTGTTTCGTTGATCGAAACTTATTTCTAGTGGATTTGCTGCCATTTACTCTTTTTCTTGTTCATTGAAAGATACCATAGGTGTTTCGGTTTACGGCCGTTTATAGGTGGCTAATTTAAGCTTCGAAACATGTCAGAAAACCCGAGGCACAAGTTTCGACCGAAGGCTTGAAATTTCAACCGTATGTGCAGATTTCGTCAAGCTAGAAGTTTGGCCGACTCTCATTATGTTTAAGAAAGTTTATAGTTCCTGCCCAAGAAGTAAGTTTGCTTTAATATTAGGTTTAATGACTTTATGAACAAATTACTAAAATGAAAATGTGTAACGAAAAACGAGTTCTCGTGGTTTATGTTCATTTGCATTTACATAGGTTTTGAGCATGAAACCAAAACTGAAGTTAGCACATCAATTGTTTGCATTGTTTACATCAATGAGTGTTTTCAGGGGCTTATGTTGATGGAAGCTTATAAATCTGTACAACAATTATTAATGGAGAAATCAAAAAGGCATGAGGGATTTATATGTTAACTGAGTGTCTGAAATGAATCAAACTGGGCTAGGTTATTTTAACTTGGTTAGAGAAAAGTTATGCAAGAGTTGTGATGTGCATAATAACATTGCAAGTTGAATTTTGCTCAAGTTGAAGTTGATATACATGGCTTGAGATTTATTTTCCAATACAAAAGGATTACTGGAGTAGTTTACACTTTAATATTTGCAAGGTAATTATTGCAGATATTTCATGAAGATAATTATGATTTAGACTACATATGTATTTGGTGACTAGTGGTCATGATGCAAGATAGGATACAACAGTTATTATTCAATAATGACACAGAGAGACATGTTTTGATGGTTCAGTCAAGTTTATTATTTATATAAGAAGTACAATTCAGAGCTTCATAGTCTAGACAAATATGTATTCAGTGTTAATCAAGGTACTGAAGGTACATGTCTAATTTCCGGTTCAATTTGTTTGTTCTTTTTATGCAGATTGAATTATATATTCTTCAAGATCTCAAGAACTGCGTTGTTCGACGACATTTGACTCACATCGTTGGTCATTTGATTAAAGTACAAATCAACGCCATAATACAATTTCGTGCAGAGAGTCGTCTTTTTGTCCTCAGCAAACCATACTATTCAATTTCTGTTGGAGCTTCGCTGAATTACTACGATGGCGGAGGACAAGAAGTCACTGAAACTCAAGAGAAGGGGATCGAAGGCCAGGTTTACACGACACAGCAATGGTCTTCAGTTGTTGCTCGACAAGAATCGAGTAGAGCCAGAGGTTCAATCTGCATTTGACAAGGTTGAGCAAGCATTTGAAGCATTACAAGAAGCGCATGAAAATTTCGCTTTGACTCTTGATGATGATGCTGAGTTTGAGACAGAGGAGCAGTGGATGAATGATTGCCAGAAGGAATTCATGGAACTAAAGATAACGGTCACTGATTACTGTTCTCAAACAAGCCCAGACGTTGAGACACCAGCAGAACAAGAATCATCACAGTCTGAGATGCCGCCGGAGTCTACAAGTGCACCTCCACCTCCAGATCAGAGTCCAGACACTTCTCCAAGCATGGCAGCTGCCAGGTGTAGTTTTAAAGTGGAGAAGCCAAAGTTGCCCAAGTTTGCTGGAGATGTTCGGGACTATGAGATATTCAAGTCAGACTTCATTCACATGGTTGATTCGCAGTATGGAAAACGTGATGCCATGACAATCTTGAGAAGCTGTCTAGTGGGCCGTGCACATGACACTATCCAAGGGATAGGAAGTGACTATGACGCGGCATGGGAACTCTTGGACTCTATGTATGGCGACCCCAGAATCGTAGCAGATACTATCATCAATGACTTAACCAAATTCAGACCCTTGAAGGAAAACGAGGATAATAGATTTTGTGAATTGGTTAATCTTGTAAGAAGAAGCTACAACATCCTCAAGCTTGTGGGGAAGAAGAGCGATATGGACAACAGTCATATGCTAGCCACCATAGAAAGAAAGATGTGCCCTAATGACAGAAAGGATTGGTTTAGATACCAAGAAACAGAGAAGCAAACTGCAGGTCTTCAAACTTTGTTGACATGGTTAAACCTAGAAATGAAGGCTCGAATGAGATCTTCAGCGCCATTGAGATCTCAAAGCGAAGGCCGTTCAGCAAACGTCAACCAAATGTCAATGAAAGAGAAGAATAAACCAGCCTACAGTGATAGACGTCATGAAGAGCAGCCACCGGACCGATTTCAAAGACAAAATCGATGCTGGTATTGCAAGACGGATGAACACTGGATCGATCAGTGTAAGCGCCTGACATCTATGGGTGCCCCAGAGAGACTTAAGTTCTTCAAAGAAAACAGATGCTGCTTTAGCTGTTTGAAAAAAGCAGGGAAGAATCACTACATGGCAAACTGCAGAAGAAGGCAGAGGTGTCCAGAGCAAGGGTGCACTTACTACCATCATCCTTTGCTCCATATGGAAGTAGGTCACCAATCAGAGAATGAGAGCAGTAAAAACAACGTTAACGTTGCAACTACTGTCGGAGCTTCACTTCTGCCAATCCTAACCATAGACATTGCCAGTGATTTACAGACAAGAGCAAATTTTCTGCTAGATAGCGGCTCACAAGTTAGTTTGATCAAGAACTCACTAGCAGAGAAACTCCACTTGACTGGTACCAGAACTAGAATCACCATTAAAAAACTTGGTGAAGTTGAGGAAGAGTTGGAGACATTCAAATACAAGGTGCCGATTCGGGAAGCGAATACTTCCAAAAAACATCAGTTCATCGAAGTTGTAGGTGTACCTTCAATCACGGAGGAAGAAGCTGTAAGTGTGAAAGACCTAGCAGATCAGTTCGATATTCCCAACCTGAATCGAGATAGTGGACCTGTAGAAGTTCTGATAGGCGTTGACTATCCAAGATACATTGTAGGCGGAAAACTGAAGAAGAGAAAAAACTGTATCGCAAGAAAGACTCCGTTAGGATGGGTAATTTTCGGCGGCACAGACAAGAGAACCATTTGTGTGAATGTGCTACATGTCGCAGTCCAGAACCCCGATCTGACAGAATTTTGGCGACTGGAATCACAAGGGGTAGGTTGTCAGTGCCAAGAGACTACCAAGCTAACCAAGCAAGAACAGATAGAGGAAGAAATCATCAGAGCTTCTTCGCAGAATATAGGAAAGAAATGGGAGATAGCCTATCCATGGCAACGGGATCCTCATGAACTCCCAGATAACAAAAGTCAAGCAGTGAAAATACTGGAGTCTACTGAGAAGAGACTTGCTAGAAATCCAGGGCATGCAGAGGCCTATAACAAGCAAATTCATGAACTGGAAGAAATGGGATTTGCCAAGAAATTAACAGCAGCAGATATCAAGAATTATGAAGGGCCAGTTCATTACATATCACACCATGCGATTGTAAGGCCAGAAAAGAAGAGCACCCCTATCAGAATAGTCTTCAATTCATCAGCATCATTCCAAGGTCATCGATTAAACGAATACTGGATGAAAGGCCCTGATCTCCTGAACAATCTGATTGGAGTACTTCTGAGATTCAGGGAAAACGAAGTGGCCTTGTGCGGGGATATATCTAAAATGTATCATCGAGTGTCAATCCCAGAGAGAGACCAACATGTTCACAGGTTCCTATGGAGGGACATGGATGAGCACAGAGAACCTGACATCTATATGATGAAAGTTGTCACTTTCGGTGACAAACCCGCACCTGCGATGGCCCAGACTGCCCTTAAGCTTACAGCAGAGCAAGGAGAGAGTACACATCCTCAGGCAGCTTCTGTTTTAACCAGGAATGTGTACATGGATGATATTTGCGACTCTGTAAGGACGGTAGATGAAGCCAGGAAACTCAGCGCCGAGATGGATGAAGTGTTGAATGAAGGTGGCTTCAAGGTCAAAGGGTGGATTTCTAATGAATCAGATGTCGGAGACCTCACCCAGGGAAAGATGAAATTGTTGGATGAGATAGCTGAAGAGAAGGTCCTTGGAGTAGTTTGGGACAGAGAAAATGACACCTTCTCTTACAAAGTAAAGCTGAAAGACGGTGTAATGAGATCAGCAACAGATGGAGAGAGTCAAGAAAAATTGACTAAGAGAAAGATCCTTGGTCAGATTGCCCACATATTTGACCCCATAGGATTTGCTGCACCAGTGATTGTTAGAGCAAAGATAGGTATGCAGAAATTGTGGCAGAGAGGCTACAACTGGACGATCATCTTTCACCAGAAGAAGATGCTGAATGGAGGCTTCTGTTTGAGGAAATGAAAGGATTGAATGAAGTATCACTAGAAAGATGCCTTACTCCTCCTGATGCTCAAGGCAAGCCAGTGTTGTGCATTTTCTCTGATGCTTCCGAAAAGGCATATGGTGCTTGTGCATACCTGAGATGGCAAACCAGAGATGACAGGTATGAGACTCGCTTCATTGCATCAAAGTCAAAGGTAGCACCGTTAAAGGCATTGACAATACCGAGATTGGAATTACAAGCTGCCGTGTTAGCTGCCAGACTTTACAAGTCAATCACCGAAGAGATGAGACTAGAGGTCGAGAAAGTAGTGTTCTTCACTGACAGCATGATTACACTGCAGTGGATCAAGTCTTCAGCCAGGGTATATAAGCCTTTCGTATCAAGTAGAGTTGGGGAGATTCAGACTCTCACTGACCCCTCAAGTTGGAAACACATTCCTGGTGAAGATAATCCAGCAGACAAAGTTTCGAGAGGAATCGCAGTGAAGGAACTAATGGATGAATGGATGTGCGGTCCTAACTTTCTCCACCTCAATGAACCAGAGTGGCCAGTGGACAAAGCTATAATCGATCAGAAACTTGAGAATCTAGAAAGACGAAAGACTCAGACAGTCTTAGTCATCAACATGACAGTCACCCCCATCGAATGTGAACGCTTCTCAAAATGGCGAAAGTTAGTAAGAGTGACTGCCTACGTTTTCAGATATGTGCAGATTCTCAAGTCAAAGCTCATGAAAGCATCCATACCGGAAGATGATGTAACTCTAACTCCTGCAGAATTAGAGAAGGCTGAGCACTACTGGACGAAGGAAGCTCAGAAAGGTCTGAAGAGCAGATTTGAGAAAGGAGAATTCAAACTCTCACTCCTTTCCTTGACAACAAAGGAATAATCAGAGTAGGGGGTAGAGTGGAGAACTTAGTGACATCCTACGAATCTAAACACCCAGCTCTACTGCCAGCTAGCCATCATATAGCTCTTCTAATCACACGTCATGTTCATGAGAATGGACATCCGGGAGTTGAGACAACAACCGCCAAGACTAGACGTAAGTTTTGGATTCTTCAGGGACATCGTCTAGCTAAAACTGTTAAGCATCGATGTGTGAAGTGCAGGTCAGCAGAATGTAAGCGTGAAACACAGAAGATGGCTGATTTGCCCAGCAGTCGCCTAGCACCCCATACTCCACCGTTTTATTACACGTCCTGTGATTATTTCGGTCCATTTCAAGTTAAAGTTGGTCGTAACAAGAGGGCCAAACACTATGGTGTAATCTTCACATGCCTAAACACCCGTGCAGTTCATCTTGAAATCGCGACTGATTGTTCAACAATGGAATTTCTCCAAGTTTTAAGGAGATTCTTCGCAGTGAGGGGACAACCAGCTCAGATTCTTAGCGATAATGGAACCCAATTTGTAGGAGCTCAACGCGAACTTCGCGAGATGATATCGGGATGGAGTGAAGATGAGCTCAAAGATTTCTGTGCGGAAAAAAAGGGTACAGTGGAAGTTCATTACCCCTGGTGCACCCCACCAAAATGGGTGCGCAGAATCGCTCGTGAAGAGTGCTAAAATTGCAATCAAGAAAGCAATCGGTGAGCAGGTGCTCACTCCATTTGAGTTGTTAACATGTTTTCTCGAAGTAGCTAATCTCATGAATGAGCGACCGATAGGACGGAAATGCAATGACCCAGATGATGCTAGTTATTTGAGTCCCAATGATATATTGTTAGGTAGGTCATCTAGAAATGTTCCTCAAGGTCCATTTAAGCAAACCAAGAATCCGCGTCATCGCGTAGAATTCATTCAGCAGATAGTAGATTCCTTTTGGAAGCGGTGGTCACAAAACGTCCTACCACTTTTAGTACCATGCAGAAAGTGGAACGCAGATCGTAGGAACGTTCGTGTAGGAGATGTTGTAATGACTGCAGATAGTAATGCAGTACGTGGAAAGTGGACAATAGCTAGGATCATTCAGGTTTATCCAGGACCTGATGGTAAAGTTCGGAATGTGAAGCTAAAAACTGTTTCCGGAGAGTATCGGAGACCGATTTCAAAACTAGCCGTAATTTACCCAGCAGAAGGTTATATTGACTAGATCGAACTGAACAATAGAGAATGAGTTCTAATTTGAACTGAGACTTTTGATATAATATATGTAATCATATGATATACAGTGTATTTGTTTGAGAAATTTCAAGCTTTCAGAAAGACCCCTCATCCGGTGGGGCGGGAGGATGTTTCGTTGATCGAAACTTATTTCTAGTGGATTTGCTGATATTTACTCTTTTTCTTGTTCATTGAAAGATACCATAGGTGTTTCGGTTTACGGCCGTTTATAGGTGGCTAATTTAAGCTTCGAAACATGTCAGAAAACCCGAGGCACAAGTTTCGACCGAAGGCTTGAAATTTCAACCGTATGTGCAGATTTCGTCAAGCTAGAAGTTTGGCCGACTCTCATTATGTTTAAGAAAGTTTATAGTTCCTGCCCAAGAAGTAAGTTTGCTTTAATATTAGGTTTAATGACTTTATGAACAAATTACTAAAATGAAAATGTGTAACGAAAAACGAGTTCTCGTGGTTTATGTTCATTTGCATTTACATAGGTTTTGAGCATGAAACCAAAACTGAAGTTAGCACATCAATTGTTTGCATTGTTTACATCAATGAGTGTTTTCAGGGGCTTATGTTGATGGAAGCTTATAAATCTGTACAACAATTATTAATGGAGAAATCAAAAGGCATGAGGGATTTATATGTTAACTGAGTGTCTGAAATGAATCAAACTGGGCTAGGTTATTTTAACTTGGTTAGAGAAAAGTTATGCAAGAGTTGTGATGTGCATAATAACATTGCAAGTTGAATTTTGCTCAAGTTGAAGTTGATATACATGGCTTGAGATTTATTTTCCAATACAAAAGGATTACTGGAGTAGTTTACACTTTAATATTTGCAAGGTAATTATTGCAGATATTTCATGAAGATAATTATGATTTAGACTACATATGTATTTGGTGACTAGTGGTCATGATGCAAGATAGGATACAACAGTTATTATTCAATAATGACACAGAGAGACATGTTTTGATGGTTCAGTCAAGTTTATTATTTATATAAGAAGTACAATTCAGAGCTTCATAGTCTAGACAAATATGTATTCAGTGTTAATCAAGGTACTGAAGGTACATGTCTAATTTCCGGTTCAATTTGTTTGTTCTTTTTATGCAGATTGAATTATATATTCTTCAAGATCTCAAGAACTGCGTTGTTCGACGACATTTGACTCACATCGTTGGTCATTTGATTAAAGTACAAATCAACGCCATAATACAATTTCGTGCAGAGAGTCGTCTTTTTGTCATCAGCAAACCAATAATGATATTATTATACAATACCAATTACCCGACACACTTTAAATCGCGCTTGACCACGACCGTATTTTGAGGAGGGGGAGGGGGGATGCAATTTACCCCTCCCGGTAGATGTCCATTGAAGAACAAGAAATGCTACCTCACTTCATATAGCAGGCAGGTTGGGAACAAGGGTATCATCAGTAAAAAAAAAAAAAAAAGGAGCACGCAGTTTAGACCACATTCTAAAACACTCAAATTTTCGTCCTCAAGTCATTTTGAGCAATGCCCCCTCCCCTGTACCACAAACCTGCAGTGCCCCCTTAGTAAAAGTGTATGGATTACATTCATTTGAAATGTTTTACCCCTCCTGAAGCCAACGTCTGGATACGCCGGTGAGCATACATGATTGCAGACGGCATTCTGTTGTACAGTAGAAATTTCATCGAGTCAATTTGTCAGTTTGATGCAAATACAAGAATTCGTGTGTTCGTTACTGACGGTCTCATAACAACTGTTATCAGGCGCGTACGCAGGGGGGGTGTTTGGGGGGTTAAACCCCCCCCCCTTTGGTATTTTTATGTGTATAAACCCCCCCTAAGAAACCCTAAAACCCCCCCCTTTGGGATTTTTTTTTTTTTTTTTTTTTTTTAATTATTATTTAAAAAAAAAAAAAAAAATTCCCATGGATGACCTAAACAAGTGACCTCCCCCCCCCCCCTAACGGAGCAACATGTCAAATTTTCAAATTTCGAGACAAAAAAAAAAAAAAGTGTCCTCTTACCCCCCCCCCCCCCCCCCCCCCCCCCCCCCCCCCCCCCCCCCCCCCCCCCGCTTATTCAGTGGCTGGCTGATTCGTTGCGAAATTTTCGGCCCGATTTATAAATGTTAAAACCCCCCCCCCTTGAAAAAATCCTGCGTACGCGCCTGACTGTTATACCTAAGTGATAGAATCGGAAACCGACGAATTGCTTATGGTCTCATGTTTCCTCATAAACTTGTGTCAGCAACTAACTACTGGTGAGTAGCACGTTTTTTTAAAACTAGAATTCGCTGACCACTAAAATATTGCAACAATCTTGAACCATTTACTTAATCATCTTCTAATTCATTTTGTGTTCTCGTTACCAGCTGTGACGCATATTTTTCTCAGTTAAAAGCAGGAGCGTACACAGGGGGGGGGGGGGGTAGGGGGGGGGTTAACCCCCCCTTTGGTATTTTTATGTAAACCCCCCCCCCCCCACAAAAAAAAAAAAAAAAAAAAAAAAAACCTAACCCCCCCCCCCCCTTTGGATTTTTTTTTTAATTATTAAAAACAAAAAAATAATAATAATAATTATCCCCATGACTGACCTAAAAGAAGTGACCTTACCCCCCCCCCCCAACGGAGCAAATGTCAAATTTTCAAATTTCGAGACAAAAAAAAAAAAAAAATGTCATCTTACCATCTAACCATCTGTTTACGAAATTTAAAATGAATAGACTAATTTCATTTTTGTTAAACGGTAGTGATTTTCAACTAAATTTTCCATTGCAACTTTAAGCATTGAATGGATGAATGGATGAAATTAAAGCGATTCGATTGGGCATTTTGTGATTTAAGCACAATATTTTGCACACTGCAGGGTAGATATATTCTAAGCCATTTTAGATTCGGCTATTCATGAGCTCGGGTATGGGAATCGTATTTTTAAAGAGACAATTAATTGCTATGATTGATTGTTGATTGTTAATCCTGGAGTAAATGGTTGTTTGAATCGGTGAATTAATAACAAACGCACACAAGCTTACTGGGCATCGATCATCTACGATAAAAACCACAGCTCCCATTTGCACATACTTTAATGACTAGCGGTGTTAAACACATTGTGTCGGGCATACTGCATGATTTCCTTATATTTCTATGCTCATTACTCAGCCACTATATATTTTCTATTTATTTTGTATTTTATTTATTTCTTTATATTTCACCAGGGTAGCCCATTCAACAAAAAGTTGGTATTCCATGAGGCCCTGTAAAACATGTATATACAATTAAAAAGATAAAACAAACAATTAGGTATGAATACATTAATAGAACAGTATTACATATTGAAAATAAATATACAATATCAAACATATTAATCTATCAAAATTGTTTGGCACATGTCATTTATTTGTAATCTTGAACATTCCGTGTTTCGTTGGATTCTGTTAGAATTGTTTTTCTATATTTGCCAGAACTCATGTTTATCTTTATGGCCCGTTGTGTCCATTCAAATGGCCCCCTCAGAGTACCTTATCCTTGTGTGCTTTGTGTCAAAATGTTTTCATTTTTTTAAAGCAAATTTAAGTAAATGAGTTATTTTCAAATCATATTTTATTTTCAAGGCTTCAAAACTATGCAAATAAGGTTGAGGTGCCTGTTATAAAAGTAAAGGCCCAATGTATGGCAGTGCTTAAAATACCGAAAGATCGATAATTGCACTAGTTGATGAGTATAAGATGAGTATGTCACTTTTTTTCTTTCATTTTCTGAATCCACAGGATCTTGATGAGAATGAAATAGACAGTCACGATGGAAACAGCTGCAACTGGAGAACTCACATAGCGTGGACCCCACCACAAATGAAGTCCCTGCATCTAGCAT